>QEPC01004664.1:103037-126918 GCA_003113815.1 Sphenodon punctatus | reverse complement strand
CCACCCCTGGTGCCTGGAAGTCTGCTCCTAGCTGAGTCAAATGACTTCCCCCTCCCTGCTACATTTGGCCTTCCAGTGACCTGACAGAAGACCATGTTTTAGCCACCCGAACACAACCGAACGCGATTCGAATTGAATGAACTGTTCGGCCATTTCGTCGTTCGGTGTTCGGTTCCGTTCGGTGTGTTCGCCATTTTTGTCGTTCGGTGTTCGGTTCCGTTCGGTGTGTTCGCCATTTCGTTGTTTGGTGTTCGGTGTTCGGTCCGTTCGGTGTGTTCGTGTTTGTGTTTGTGTTCGTTTGTCCGAACAGGCTGAGTTCGGGCCGAACACCGAACTACCGAACCGCGTTCGCCCATCCCTACAAAACAACAACATATCACCAAGTGAGAGCGCAAACCCACCTGTAAGCCCAATTAACCACTATGCCCCAGATAGTCATCCAGTCCCACACACCAAGGTGACAGATGTATACATAGTTGGATCAAGACAACAATAAACATGACACATCCACAAGAACAAGGTCACTGTATCGGGGGGAGGCTTCACTATCCGCAGGGTTGTAGTTCATTCTCATTGAATCGATGGGGTCTTAGGTCAGCCGGACAGGTAGGTCATCATGTATTATCTATGAATGAACGGAAAAATATAGTAAAGCATTGAAAACATACAAACAGGACGTTCAACAATGCCATACACACAACCGAGTTCACATAACAATGCTATCAAGGTAGTGATGCTAGTAACAACAAACCATCCCTCCACCTAGAGTACACACGTAACATGCAATTCTCTAACCGTCCATGGAATGAGAGCAGCACCGCGGACACCCTCGTTATGCTGTCAACGGCGTGTAACGGGCGGATGAAGTTGTTACACAATGCATATTGTCCTGTGCCGTCTGTGAACGTGGTAGCCAGCTATATTCAGCCATTCAACATATGCATCCAGTCACACCCTTGCTGGACCACTACACAATTTATGCATGTGGAGGCCCTGCCAGACACATACATAACAGCTACCTATAACATTGCCAGTCCCCTTGGAGTTAGGAATCCTATCTACTACAGCGGCCACCACCTGTTTTGGTATTCACATATCTATTATCATACATGAAGGCCCACCCCTGTAGTACAGACCCAGCTTCTGAGGATAGGCTGTTACAGTGGGCGGGGTTAAAGAGTTTGGGGTTAGACCCGCACAACACTTGGGTGTGAGGGAGGCGGTTGCTAACTAGCTGCTGCATCACACAGACTTCTCGGTGTCCCGGTGACTCACTGCTGCAGCTCTACTATCAGGCAGATGTTTTCAATGTGGGTTGGGACCCTGGCGGCATGGAATGGCCATGGGCTACAGCCCCGGATGTGTGGGAGAAACACAGCAAGGATTGTGACTCCCCAGATCATGCCGCCCACCATCCCAGGCCATGGGTACCAGTCACAAAGGTCGGGGGGTGCATACCATATAACGATACATCTCCCTCTCCCTCTACACTACCAGGAGAAACATTGGTCATTCATCGTGTACATGCCACAAGTGCTTTGTAAAGCACCCCTATACACATATGAATGGCTACGTTCAACCATACATGCCACTGTTCGCTTCGTTGCCTGGTCCAACCCAACCTGTATGATAGCTATATGTATCACAGTTTGTATTACATAAGGTTAGCCTTGTTCGGTAGGCCACCGGTGGCACGAACGGTGCAGATCACACCCTGTGGTGCTCGCATAAACACCATGTTGTCCTGGGGGAGGTGCTGAGTATAATAACTGTCCAACACTCCAGTCATGGAGACCCACCCAATACTAACCATCTCGGATACATGGAGCACAGGTCAGCGGTAGCGAACATTATGATAACAGCATCCCCTATATCACCACATTTTGAGACCATACCCAGTAGCACATCCCGTATATGACATGGTTCTATACGTAACACATGGCAAGGCATAACTCGGGACATGATACCACTCTTTGATGGTCCTGAAGCCTCCTCCTCCTCTAGTATGTCAACCTCTATGGTCAGATAGGCTGCTGCCAGACACAGCCATGGTATCGCCATCATGGCGCAGCATGCCTGTCTGTGATTCCCTCACAGTACTGCCATTAGCATACAGCAACTCTTCCCTCAGACCTCTAATCTTGTTCTGGACAGCCACTAGTCCCTCTTTCATCCTGATCATCAGTTGATTGGAACGCCGTTGATGTCTTGAGTATAAACGGCGGGCAGTCTCAAAACTAGTCCACAGATCACTGAGGTATCTAGGGTATGGCCGTCCAGGGCAAGACAGGGCTATACGGGCTCCAGGTAGTGCACTCCCTGAACGTTGGGTACCTCTCGCATGTCTGCCAGCCATTCCTAAACGTTGTCTTGACCCTCCGGTACCATGACAGTGGCCTGATGAACGGCCATCTCCACTAGCAGTAGAAGTGCTCGCAATCATGGATGTGCCTGAGTGCTGAGAATTTCCCGTGACTGTTTGCGTGGACTATCCGCCTTGCCCATGTAGTGGACCGCTGTTATCAGTATCCGATTTGGAGCCAGCGACAGCCTGATTGCTATCATCCGATTCAGACACCCCTGCTCTGGGTGATAGGTGTGCACTAGGAGGCTGGTTCCCATCGACTAAGCCGTCCGTGTCCACCGTATCAGGTGCATCCATAGATGGGCCTCTTACAGCTGTATACAACCTGCTTGTTCCAGGACTCCGCCCTGCTGCTGAGAAGGCATTAGCCATCACGTTAGCACTCGGATCCTCCTGAACATTTCCATCGAGCGAGCTCTCGCCACCAGTGTGCCTGCTGGACTCTGATGCAGCACCATTCGTTCTGCTCCTACCATCCCCCGATACAGTTACCGATGGTGCGGTTGTGTCCCACCATGCCCACTGCAGTCCACACGACGCCCTGACAGATGCACCTGTATACCCTGGGAATGATAAAAACAAACAACATCATATCACAGGTACAGTATGTCACATGCTGCAAAACACAACGGCACATACATTCCATACCCAGACACCTATAACAGGATGTCAAGGAGCACACGGTGGCTGGATACATGATGGAACCACACAAACAGTGGGTGTTCTGGGTATACCACATACAAGTCCCTCCATAAAGCCCATTCAAGGGCACCGTCTCTTTCTTGGCACAGTTATACAGCCTCCAATACAGGTGAATAGGATGGTAGGACGTGTATATGGCGGGCATTCAACGGTCCCTCATATATACCACCTCCACACAATTCATTATACAACATAAGCTGTTAACTGGGTTGAGGCGGTGATTTGGCGACCCTAGTTTCCCGGAACCCCCACTCAAACATATGAGGCATGACCCATCCGAGAGTGTGCTCAAGGGTCATAGCCACAGCATAACTTAGACCTAGCAACTGGTCGGCTGGCAGGGGTATAGACCGCATGCCAGCTGGTGGTGCCATGTTGGACGACCAGGCAAGCACGCTGGGATACCCACAGTCACATTAATGACACACTTCCAGCCCTGACCGTCCTGGGGCAGTTTACATATACAGGTCTTGATATAGCAACCCATTTGAGGGACGTGTTGCTTGTTATACGGGTAGAGCCCAAGCCTGCTATGGGGTAACACATCAGGGTATAGTGCGCTGTACATTCACAACCCTCTACACTGTTCTATGGAGACATCTCTATGAACAGTCCACACACAACCACAATGGTATAGTTGAGCACCTATTTGGTGTAATGTTATTACTATAACGGTGATATCCCGTATCAATGAAATGTGAACCATTGACATTGCTACTGCAACAGCAACACATATATCTGGAACTGTAACATAAGGGATTAAACAGGAGCCTTCCCAGCTGTCACCAGATACGGTTACAGAGAATGGATGGGGCCCAGTATGATGACCAACATGAACGCAGCGACCACCCCGTATACATCGATAACCGAGGCATGCTCAGCTGGAGGGCTCAGCGGCTGATTACGTCATATAGCTGATTCTTCCATATAATACAGGGGTCTGGCATACTGTAATGGGGACCTTTGTGATTAGTCAGATGGAGATCACATCCAGGCAAAATGGCTTGTGAGACCTGAAACAACCACCTATTATCCTGTGGATTACTCAATTGGTATTGGAAGGAGTAATGTGAGCCCCCCGCATGCATCCTACCACCCCTGGAATGCAGCACGAATATGTTGTTGTGGCCGGGTTCCCATAATCCATTCGAAGTGTCCTTCATGTTTTCACTGTGTGCAGGTACATAAGCATTGTTACAGCCATTCCGAACAGCTATGTGAAATGCGGGGTGGGGGACATAATATGTGGTCACTGCACAGTATATCTGTGTATGGGTGCACGAGTTGATGTATCACGAGTAACAGGACTTTAGTTTCCATACATACCTGTAGTTATATGGTCCTGGTACATCATGTCAATCCCAAGATATACAGCTATGTGACCAGAACCAACCTGTATGTATATGTGGGTCTCAGCATGGTAGTAGCACATGTCTATGACAGACATCGTTATATGTGATTTGAACTCATGTCCTGGACATTGACAGCGACCTTGTCACTCACAGAAAACAGGCTATGGTTGATGGGACGTCTAATATGGGTACGGCAGTTCTTACTGATCGTGTCATGTGTTCATATCAAAAGTGCGGGTAGGTTATGGGAGCTGGATGGCAGTGAACTCGTGTATATAATGCTGGTGATGACGCACACCTTTGATTAAACTGTTACCATTATTCCTATTGGTCCTACATTACCTGTGGCTCCATGGAATGTAGGTGATGCTCCATGTTCTCCATTAGCACTCCCTGATCTCTGTAAAGAGTGTCGCCTTCTACTGATGCCTTCCTCAGCTTGAGGGGCTGTTCCATTAGGGGCTTCTGGAGTCAGAGCAGTTGTAGAGGCGGTATCACAGAAACAACCATTGAGCATAGCCTACACAGGATAATGCTATATGCTCAGGTTAATTGCATGTTGGTATATGGCAGTGGCATCATCCCACACTTAAGATGTTGGGCTACGTATGCGGGGACTGGTACCTGTACCTATGCTTTCAGTGGTTTATGCTTACTATGGGCTACCAAGAACACTGTACAAGGGGTATTTGTTATCTAATCACTGTACACCATGTGCTGTGACCCTATATGTAACTGTAGTGAATTAATAGACTGATTGAAGCACTAAGAGAATATTGTACACATCTGTAACTATTGAAAGGATGCTATGAGTTTCCTATATGCTTTATTTGCTTGCTATATGCTTTATAGTAACTTTAATTTAGGAATATTGAAAATGCATATTATAAGAAACAGTCTGGCAAAGAGGAGAAGGAAATGAGAGAAATATGTTGACAGGGATATATTCTTGTCATCTAGTAAGAACAGAACTAGAAAGAACTGTCCATGCCCAGAACATGACTGTACATAAACAAGAGAGAAGGTAACAGGAACAGATAAGGATTGAGCAAGTAAGGAGAAAAGTTGGCCTGGTCAGACAGTGAGACGCCTTAGAGAAAGGGGGCATGGGCAACTCATGGCCAAAGATCAGGCCTCCCATCTGAAGGGAGGGGTAGGTGGGATCTAACTGGTCAGGACATCCCATAATGACGATGACTAAGCAGAAAGTACCCCAAATCTGAACAGCCAATGGGAAAACTTTCTAGGCTTATCACTGACAACCCCATACTCTGGATAATCATAAGGCAGTCACTGGATAAAAAGGCCAGCCCTAGACAGGAAAGATGCCTTGCATGGTACCCTCTGACCAGTGACTTAGATGACTGCCGGTTGATCGATGCTTGGCCCTTTTCAACGCTCTCAAAGGCTGTGAAAAGCCAAGACTTCAGCAGCTAGGTTCCTAGATAGACCTCGCTTGGGCCCCCGCCCTGCCTCTCCTCTCGAGACCAGACCTGAGACCTCTGATGCGTAAGAACACACACACACACACACACACACACACACACATATATATATATATATATATATATATATATGTGTGTGTGTGTGTACTTGCTGTTAGAGTAGGTGAAGGCTATTGCTAGATGCAGGTGTATTGGTGCTATATTCCCAGTTCTTTCTATATTGATATAGTAATAAACATATGAAGGGCTTGTGATCTGTTTCATGGTGCCTCTGCCCAGATCCCGGAATTGGGAACTGCCTACTAGGGGTTTAAGTCCTACTCCTAGTCAGGTTCCAATTCATAACATAACCACACACCATACTGTGGTTTCCACCCATGCATATTGTGAGGTCTCACTTGGTTTCTGTCCCATCAGTGTCTTAAGCCTTTGTGGTCAATGTGATAATGGCACTGCAGATGTATACCTCCCAAAGATGCTATCTGAAACACACCCCATTTGAGAATGGTCGTTCAACACATAATTATAGACACCAGTCATAGCCTGCTGTCCATGGGTGTTAGTCACGGAAGGTATGTCACCATGCTGGCCTTAGCACTACAACAGCAATGGTCCTGTACCCAACTACATGTCAACAGTCACCCATACAATAAATCACTGCGTGGCCTACATGCAGGCAATGCCACTATGCGCTTAATTAAACCCAGGTCCTCTTCACATAAGGGTGTCTTTCAATGCGGGTTCACCGTGACCGGACTTGAACAGCTGCATATTAATGCATGGCCAGCGCGGTCCCTTAGGTAGGGGGTGGGGGGAGTGGGGATGGAGTGGCCGCAGAGCAGGTGCAGAGCGGTGAGTTGGGAAGCTGTGCACCGTTACACTGACTTTAGACTGACCTATCATTTCGGTGTCATGTCAGTAACCCAGTGAGGGGAGAAGAGCGGAGCTAGGGAGCAGGGTCCTGTGTGACCGACATGATAATGACTAGACACCAATTCGTTGGGAGGATGCATGTGTGACCCATAGCAAATGCACGCCTGTGCATATAGCTAATGGCTGACACCACTTAAGGAGGACCACCAAGATGTAGCACTCCTAAAGTAGCTCATGCTGTCTGTCACATGCCCCAATATATGAGGGGCTGCAAAAACAGCAGTCGTGTAATGTAATACAGTTTGCATATCCTTAGACGTAACCCTTCCCCAAACAGTACAGGTTACTAAGATGGTGCCTTCAGTACCTGCTACCACACAGTTCGTATGACAGCTATGACAGATTGAATATCAATGTAACAAACTCACCAGACCCATGCTCCTGTCCCAATGGGAAGCCTTGCACCACCTCCGATCTGATGACGGTGGCTATACGTGATTCCATCACTGACAGGGGCCTGGCAATCATGCCATTGTAACCGCTCCTGTTGTCCTCCAACTCCCCGAGCCTTGCTTTTACACGGCGGGTGGTGTCCCTCCACTTGTGCTTGCAGGCCCGAGCAGAACGTGGATGGAATCCAAGCGCGGTTATGGTCGTACTCACTCCCTCCCAAAACCGGCGTCTACCAGCTATGGCTGTTCCAGATGCCCATGGAGTGCGTTGGGTCCTACACTGTGGCATCCACTAATATGGTAACCTCTTGCAATAGCCAGTTGGGATGATGGCTCTGCACCCCTCCCCTGTGGTTTCCTATGTTACCTGGGACATTGCCATTTGCACCACAGGATTTCCTTCTCAGGGGGGCATTGTAAACAATGTCATCGCGGAACTCTGACTCATTGGTGGACGTGTAACTGGACGACATAGGACGGGGAACTTTGGTGGCCTCATCAGAGCTGCTCACCGAGCTGTCAGGGCTAAGCCGTTGTCTTTTTGTATCTGCCTTGCACCCACCGGGCATGGTATTTTGGAGAAATGGAACGGCGTCAGGTAGAGCCTCAGGCATCCATGCTTATGCATAATATATATAGGTGTATCAGGTGGAATATGCTAGGGTGTGTAGCACATCAACCAATAGTATACATTGGGTCATTAAACAATTAACCTCTGATTCCCCATTGCTTGCAGCCCTGTTATACATTGTATTGAGTGCATCGCGTATTTCCTCTGTAAGTCATTGGTCCACTATTGGGTGAACTGCGAGCTTTAACTGATAGCATGTGACTTCTTTGTCCAACGTCATGATTAATGCAGAACTCTGTAGAATGGATACTGGGGGTATATGCATAGGATCCTTTCATGGTGTCAGTGCATGCGCTATTGCTCTGTGGCTCCCGGGATTGGCAGCCTAGCTTGTTATATGTAGCCATTTTAAGTGCCATTCCCACTTCCTTAATGGGAGTGACCACAACAGTTGGCTCTCCTATAGCGTTGAGCACTGTAGTCATGCTGATCCTTGATTTCCTTTTTTTATTCATCATATTCATGTTACTTCTAGGGGATTGACAATGTATTCGCCCTCACGTGTGCCAACGTATATCGGTGTTGCCGATGTCTGATTATGAGTGTATTTCCAGCTTTCGGCTGGACAGACACTGCATTAGGCGACTGTGCCGCTTATTGCAACCCCATATGATACAGCAACGGAGGGATGTATGCAACTTTCCGATTCTGCAGAAGGTATTGATGTCATTGAGTGTCCTCGTTACAGGGACCTTTCAGAGGGTTTTTGGCAACGCCTTATCCTTACTACAGTCGTCTGTGTCACGGTGCCTGAATCTGTTCCTCGATGCAATGATGCATCATGCAGCTGACTTTATAAAGTTTCCAGTGACTGCTATTGATGCCCTGTGCACTAAAGGCTTATTCATGAGAATAGCGGGCTTCCCAAATGTGGTTGGCATAATTGACAGGACACATGTCCTTATACAACCACCGGTGCACTCACAGGAACTATACAGGAATAGATGTATGCAGCACAGCATCAACGTTCAGATTGTATGCGATGCCTCAGATATAATCACACATGTGTGTGCATGATTTCTGGGGAGTGCACATGATGCACATGTATTTCAGCTGTTGCAGCTGCAAAGGGATTTACTGAGGTGGATCCCTGGCACAGGATGGCTCCTTGGTAAGGCACAGAGTTCTAATGTTGTGGTTTACATTGCAGTCCAGTACTGCGGTACTGGGTATGGGTTGGGTACAGTCTTGGAACGGATGACTGCTTGGGAGCGCTATATGACAGTCAATTTATTAGTGGTACTAGGGATGTGTGTCTGCATCTTGCAGACTTCAACATTATTATCTGACATGTGAGCATTATGTATGTTTAGATGTATATGAGTGGTAACACTATAACTCATCAGTTTATACGTGTATACATTTCATTTATTTCTGCGTGTCCGAAGCCATTGCACCACCTATTACATTCACAACACAACATATAGACTTATACAAAGTTCAAATATATCATTATACACATAAACAATTTGAAAACTAAAAATATAACATATTCATGGATATATACCACGTCTGACCTACCACACATTGCGATGGGTCTAGCCAATAATACCTAAGAATCAACTAAATTTCATTGAATAAATGAACATACAGTAACTTATTCCTTCATCAAAGAACATTTACAGAACCTTTAATCAAAAGGCAGCGAAAGATGGCCAATAAAGAGTGTCCTGTACTGGGCAGCCTTCACTAAATAAGCAGCAACTTTTTGAATAACTTCATGTTTAGAGCTACCCAAAGTTATATTCAACAGCCCATGATCAGATCTGCCTGGATTTTTGTCAATTATAGCCTGCAAATATTCAGAACGCAAGGTATCAAACAGATGACATCGAAATAGGATATGGGCTACAGTCTCTACTTCTATGTTGTCAAATGGACATATTCTATTAACATAGAGCGTACCACAAAGCCGACCTTCATAAATGCTGGAAGGGAATGCATTAAATCTTGCGCAGCAAAAAAGCTGCTTGGCCCTACCAGAAAGGGGAACTACCAGGTATTCAGCTACCTGACCCATCGCGGGAATCCACTCCATATAATCCTGGATGTGGGGGGAAAGGCCCAATCTGCCAATTTCGGTCTGACGGCCCATATCCTCAGAATGAGTCAAAATCTCGCCTCAAAGTGAGGATGGATGTTTATGTTGCAAACATTCTGGGGAAAACCCCAGCCGTCTTAGATGTAAAATAACTTTTTTAGACCACTGACTAACATGGATCCTTCCCAAGATCCCTTAGAAGCTGTGACCCCTGGCTAGAGTATACCCTGAGCCAAAACTTCAAAGAGGCTTCCATTGCAACCTGCGACTAGGGATTCTGGCCCAACTCGGATCTTATTGCAGTCATTGGGGTACCTGTGGAGCCCCCATCAACTTCTGAAGAAACCCTGACTGAGTCCTATCTATCAGTTCCAGACAAGAGGGAGCCCACATCTCGGCCCCATAAAGAAGTTGGTACCGGACTTTACTATTATACACCCACAAAGCGGGGAGGACAGCCCTTCTTCCCTGCCTGCAGAAAAGGCCACCTATAGATTTTGCTGACCCTTTCACTGCACTTAACGCCCTGTTGACATGGGCATGCCAGCTTCCAGACCTATGGAACAAAACCCCTAGGTACCGAAACGCTGGCACCTGCTGAATAGAAAATCCCTCAATACACCAAGAGTACATTTTGCGTTTAGAAGAGAAGACCACAATCTTTGATTTTTCATAATTAATAGCTAAAGAATTTTCATGACAAAAATCTGCAAAGGCTCGCAATTGCCGAAGAAGTCCTACACGTTTGGGAAAGCAGCCCGACGTCATCGGCGTAACATAAACATCCGATGGGTCGCGCTGCCAACCTAGGGGGAAAGAAACGAGACTCTGCCATGACCGGTATGATGTCATTAATAAAATAATTGAAGAGAGCCGGGGCCAGGACACAGCCCTGCCTAACACCTACTGAAGTTGATACTGGCGGGGTAACATGCCCTTGCTGATCTATTTTGACCACTAGATTGGAGTGCTCATATAACAAATAGATTAGGGCCAAGAGGCGCCTGCTATAGATGATTCCTGAAGCTTTCCCCCACAGGGCAGCTCGATCCACCGAATCGAACGCTGCCCTGAGGTCCAAAAAAGCCACATACAGTGCGCCATTACATGCCCTATATTTAACTGTTAGATGGTACAATATATGGCATTGTTCAATAGTAGAGCGGCTGCGTTGGAAGCTGGCCTGCTCTGGTGCAAGCACCCTATCCTGATCCATCCAGTCGATCAGCTTCTGCGATAATTACTTGGCGTAAACCTTGGAAACAGCCGATAAAAGACTGATGGGTCTGTAATTAGCTGGGTCTGATTTAATACCCTTTTTATAAATAGGGATAATAACTGCTGTATCCCAAACCTCAGGAACTCTCCCACTATTGTTTATAGCAGTGAATAAGGCTGACAGAACAGGGAGCCACCAAGCCTTATGAGCTTTAAGATACTCTGCTCATATTAAGTCCAAACCTGGGGCACGGTTGTTGCTAAGAGAGTCTATCATACTCGCAACCTCCTCCTCTTTAACCGGAGGCCAAAGAGGGGCATCCTCTCGGATATGGCTAATTGAAACCTGCCGTTTCACCTTTTCTTTGCCATTGATGTTATAGAGCTCCTTATAGTGAGCCATCCAAGTTTCTGGAGAGATTGCAGTGAGAGATTTGTTTCTCTGACCACCACCCCAGTGGAGCCATTAACCAGCTGCCAAAAGCATCTGGCATTCCCCGCATATGCAGCCTGCAAAAGGGACTTCCATTGGAGATCCCAAAACCCATGCTTTTTGCCATTTATTAGATTTCTATGCCTAGTCTTATAGGCCACATAGGCAGATGGCAGCACAACTGCACCACTCCTCCTATAGGAACGATGCATTTCCTTCAATATGCGTCTGGCCTCCCGACATTCTCTGTCAAACCATGGCTGATTTATTCTATTGGTCGGTGGGACTGTGCCATGCACTCGTAAATGATTATTTAATTCAGTCGTCAACTGTGAGTAATAATCCAAGACTTCCGAACTTGTAATAGAGGCAAGAAGCCTTTCACAAAGCAGGACATGTGGCTGTGCAGCATAGACCTCCATAGAAGCCGACAGAGCATCACTCCAACGCGGGGCTCGCACCACTTCAAGATGTTCTATATTCCCACCCCCGTTGTAATTTTGACCATGGACATTTTGTGACCCTGAGACTGGAAAATCCAGACTAAGCTCCAATGGAAGATGATCCCCTATAAGGGGTGAACCTACAGAAAAATCTGTGATAAAAGGAAGCACCCTTGGGGTGGCCAGAATGTAGTCTACCACGCTTGGGCCCTGCAAGCCAATAAATGTATATTCTCCTTCGAGATCGCTAAAGCCTGTGCCATTCAGAGCGTAAAGATCCTGAGTGATAAGGAACTCAACCAGCTTAATCCCTGATTAGTTTATACGCCCATCTTTGGATTTTCTGGGACCCAAAAAGTACAATGGGATAAATGTTCGCCCATCCGCATAAGGAGCCATGGCTTGATCATTATGACCCATTCTAGCATTAAAATCCCCTGCCAGGATGATAAAGACCTCGGGATATTTAGATGAAAGATCTTGCAAGAACTTCTCCAGTCTATCTCACATAGAAGTCTGGAATGAGCTGGCGTTACAAGGTGGGATGTATATGTTCAAAATTATTATGGTAACCATACCAATCTTAGCCACGAGTCCTAAGAGCAAGTGAGGAGACGATAATTTTTCCAATATATTAAACGAAAGACTATGTGCCAAAAACCAACCTAATCCTCCACCAGGACTCCCCTTGGATTTCCAGTGAATAGCTGGTAAATAATAGGAAGAATATCCCTCTAATTCAATGGGGATTTTAGCCCAGGTTTCCTGCATCAGAATTACTGAAAATCTTTGAATGTATGACAAAAAATCAGGATCATTACGATGTCTGCTCCAGCCTGCTATGTTCCACGAGCACAGGGTAAGATTATTAATAGAGTTAATGGAGTTAGACCGTCATGGCAAAGATGAAATCACTAAATCGGGGTCTTGCACCCCCAAGGACCCTATCACAGCATTCCCTGATGCAGATAATTGATGGGGATCTTGATTGGAATCTCGTTCCAATCGAGGGGAAGGGGGAACCACCCCTATTTGAGAATCCTCCCTAGCCCCTGGGGAACCTTCCAACCCACCTATCTGAACCTGAGACTGGCACTGTAGCTGACATTGAACAGAGCCCAGTTGTGGGGGATCCAGCTGGGGTGCGACCGACTGTCTAGACCACCATTGCACCTTCACTGGAACAGCATTTGTATTTTCCTGGTTAGCCGCCAGTGGGGAGGCTACATCCAATCGGGGCAAAGCCTGAATGTTAGTTAAGAGGGGAAGAGCCTCTGTTTTTAAATAAGCTTTATGGAGAAAAAACCGCCACCTTGCAAATAATTTAACCTGAGACCACAGTCTAGCCACTATGTTCACTGATTTAAAGTGTACTAAAACCCTGTGAAGACCTGGTACTAGGGGTAAGGATAAATATCTGACGATATTGTCTGGTGAGAATGAATACCCCAGGATGTGAGAGAGATGTTGTTGTATCAGATGTTTTGCAGACCAGGCCAAGGGCAAGGGGACTACGTAAAAGGCCAGTGTGCAGGTATCAAGTAACAAAGATTCCTGATTCTTTTGGGGAATTAACCCATTTCCCCCAAGGTCGCCTATACATGGGGATTGGGTACAAATATCACCCTGCGAAACCTGGGTCTCCACTGATACCATAGCCACTTTATTCTTAATATAGTAATTCAAATCTGCCCTATGAAACTTAATTGCATCTGTAATAATCCCTAATTGGAGTCTATGTAAATCAAGCTGCATATTTATTTTTTCTAATTGCGCATATAATTTTGAAATTAGGGCACCCACAGCAAAGCACTGGTTGCCCACAGCTTCCATGAAGCTAGCCTCCATGTCATTAATTAAATCTATTAAGACACCCACTGGAGATTCCAACAAAACTGGCGATACACCACCTAGCTGAGAAACAGAATCTGCCTTTTCATTTACAGAATACTCTGTATTTGACACTGGTGGTTCACCCAGTGCTACTTCAAGAGGGTGAGCCAACAAACTCACAGATCGAGAATTAAGGGGCTATCCACGTTAACAGGGGCCCCCTTCCAGCCTGATCTCAGACACCTGGTCCACAGTCATATCCTACGGCGATCAAGATCTTATTTGTCATCGGGCAATACCTGCCTCAGGGGTAACAAAATAATTCCTGAGGGTAGACTGCTGAGCCCGAGTCTGAGACCTAGTCTCCATTCAGTCTCCCTTCTGCCTCTTGCCCATAGTTGCCAAAGATGTCAAGTTCTCACAAGCCTGGGAACTGACACTTTGAGGTACTGGCTGCCCGGCCCTGTCCACGCCTAAGGCTGCACACAAGGCAGCGCCCTTGTGTGCGACACCCTTAGGCACGACGCCCTTAGGCGTGATGCACTGGCGTGCACCTGCGGCGCTGCTGTAGGCTCGGCGGTGCTTTTATAGCTCCGAGGCTGGAAGGATGTCAGTGCTGATGTCAATGCACAGGTTCACAGGTGCTGTCAGGATTCCCCAGGCTCCACCAAGTGGTCAGGCAATTGGACTAAGTAGGGCACTGCTTGATTGTAGGGCAGCTGGTAATTCCAAGGGGGGGGGGGCTTATCCAGCAAGCAGGAGACAGACAGATGGATCGTGCCTCACCCCTCCAACTCCACTCCCCACTAGACCTATGTGTATACTGATATACCCCCGCAGGCGACAGGGGATACCTGCTCTGGCACTATCTGCTAACGCCCTTTGTGAGACCCACGAACAGGTTGGAGAGGTGGTACAATAGAGCTCATAGGTCAACATGCAATATCATTGAGCGTACCTTTGGTCACCTTAAGATGTGTTTCAGATGCATGGATGCATCTGGTGGCTGCTTTTTGACTTTCACTGATGGGGCTGCAAAGATGGTTGTAGCTTCCTGCATGCTCCATAACATGGTGGTGAGACGACAGCTTCCTATTCTGGATGATGTGATGGACAACTGTGCACTTGATATCATGCAGCTAATCTCGGGTCCCAACAGACCTCCAAGAGCTGACTCTCTTGGGGTCGATTGCAGGTTGCATGTTGCACGGATATATTTCACCGGCTGATCAGTTCACTTGTATATGTGCCGCTTGCTGGTACAGCCATGCATGTACTGCAAAGAGCTCACCTGATGTATGGATACATTGTTCCTGGAAGGTTGTGGGGGATGTGAATGCAGCAATGTATCATAGCATGCCTTCCTGTGTGTTGAGTCTTGTGTGTACGGTGTGCCTGTTCTTTGCTTGCTACGATCTCATTGCTCGCTGCTGTGCACCACCTTGGAAATAAATTATGGAGCAGTACTTCTGGTGTGTTCACTTTGCTGGTTGCAGTTCCCCTTCTGTACTATACCGCACTGTATGTTGCCATCTGATGGTGGGGCCACATTGTTCATTGTACAGTTGTTGGTTTATGTGGGTGCTTGTGGCATATGTGGGTGGGTAGACCTCCGCAGCGATCTGACTTGATGCATTGTAGTTGCATATCTGACACATCACACATGGTTTTATGTCCATGTTGCGTGTCCCTGTACATGTTATCCCCACTAGTGGAGGATGTGCAGTGTCGCTATAGCCATGCTAGCTGCTTATGTGTGTTACATCCCTTTCTGTGTGCTACCGTGGCAGGTGCTGATGTGTGCTTCCATGTGAGGAGCTGTACGTATCGACTGCTAATGTAAAGCTGTGTACCTTTAAATTAGGGGTGGGACTTCAGGCAAAAAACCAGCTGCAGGTTTTACCGGATACCGGTTTCCAAAAAAACGGTTTACCGGATTAGAACCGGTATACCGGTACCAGTATTTTTCCATTGATTTCAATGGGAAACTATCCCCATTGACATCAATGGGGGAAAAAAACAATACCTCCTCCTGGATCATAGACCCCAGAACCCTGACGGTGGGTCTTGCATCTGGAGTGGCTTTCTGTTTCTTGATGTGGTGGAATGATGGCTCCCTGTGAACATAAGAACATAAGAAGTGCCATACTGGGTCAGACCAATGGTCCATCGAGCCCAGCATCCTTCCTCTAACAATGGCCAGTCACGGGGGCCTGGAAGAAGCACCCAACAGGTCACCATGCTATCCATTCCCTGTGAGTCATCCCCAGGCTCCTGCCAGTAAAGGGTTTTGTTCCCCAATCCTATCTGGCTAATAGCTGCTAATGGACCTATCGTCCAGAAACTTGTCCAAACCTCTTTTAAACTCGACTATACTGCTGGCCTTGACCACCTCCCCTGGCAGTAAATTCCATAACCTAATTGTACGCTGTGTGAAAAAATACTTTCTTTTGTCTGTTTTTACTCTACCACCTGTGAGTTTCGTGGAGTGTTCCCTAGTTTTAGTACTGTTTACAAGCTCCACACCACTCATGATTTTATAGACCTCTATCATATCTCCTCTCAGCCATCTCTTTTCCAAGCTGAAGAGCCCCAACCTATCAAGCCTCTCCTCATACGGGTGCTATTCCATACCCTGGATCATTTTTGTTGCCCTTCTCTGTACCTTTTCTAGTTCTGCTATGTCTTTTTTGAGATGGGGAGACCAGAACTGCACACAATATTCAAGGTGCGGTCTCACCATTGATTTGTATAGAGGCATTATGACATCCTCAGTTTTATTCTCTATTCCCTTGTGAATAATTCCTAACATTCTATTTGCTTTTTTGACCACTGCGGCACACTGGGCTGGAATGACAGCCCCAGAACCCTGACAGTGGGTCCTGGGAATAGAGTGGCAGCTTCTGGATGATGTGGATGGACAGCCCTCCCTGCCTGGAACGTAGGCTGGCTGGCATCAGTGGAGCATTGGCAGACAGTGAAGTGGAAAGACAGCCCCCCCCCCGCCTGGAATGTAGGTCCCAGAACTCTGGTTGTGGGTCCTGGAGCTGAAGTGGCTGGCTGTTTCTTGATGTGGTGGAATGATGGCCCCAGAACCATGATGGTGGGTCCTGGGACTAGAGTGGCAGCTTCTGAATAACGTGGATGGACATCCCTACCTGCCTGCAACTTAGGCCCCAGAACCCAGAGGAGGCTTGGTTGGCTCCCACTCTCCTGCTATTTAGGCATTTATGTACGACCTGGCTGTTCTGCCAGGTTTTTGGAGAGGGGGAGGGTGAGGGTGCCGGGAAGGGCCTTTTTCTCCCTGTATTTGTATTTTTAACTGTTTTAAATTGTTTTATTGTTTTATTGTTTTTTTGTTTTATTTTTATATTGTTGTTCACTGCTCCTGTACTGTGGGCAGGAGGGATGGGATATACATTTTATATAAATAAAATTGTATATAAAATTTTATATAAAAATTTATTTATATAAATACAAATAAATTAATATAAATAAAAATAAATTAAAAAACCATGAGGGCTGGAGTGGATGGTTCTTGATGCAGTGGAATGATGGCTCCAGGTGAGCAGAATGATGACCCCAAAACCCTGATGGTGGGTGCTGGGAAAGGAGTGGCAGTTTCTGGATTAAGTGAACGGCAGCCCTCCTTGCCTGTAAAGTAGGCCCCAGAACCCTGATGGTGGGACCTGAGGCTGGAGTGGCTACTTCTTCATGCGGTGGAATGACAGCTCCCCATGGGCAGAATGACAGCCCCAGAACCTTAATGGTGGGTCCTGGGGCTGGAGTGCCTCGTTGTTTCTTGATGCGGTGGAATGATGGCTCCTCATGAGCGGGATGAAGGCCCCAGAACTCTGACAGTGGGTCTTGGGACAGGAGTGGCACCTTCTGGATGAAGTGAATGGACAGCCCTTCATGCCTGGAACATAGGCCCCAGAACCCTGATGATGGGTCCTGGGACAGGAGTGGCAGCTTATGGATGAAGTGGATGGACAGCCCTCCCTGCCTGGAACATAGGCTCCAGAACCTTGCTGGTGGGTCCTGGGACAGGAATGGCTGACACACCATTCTTGGATGGGCATTGCAGGCTGCCAGGCATTGGTGGAGCAGTGGCAGAGGCCCGGCCAGGGCGTGGTAGCTGGCACCCCTACTTGGTCAGGCATTGAAGACTGCCAGGCATTGGTGGACCAGCAGCAGAGGCCTGGCCAGGGCTTGGTGGCTGGCAACCCTACTTGGCCAGGTGTTGAAGGCTGGCATCATACTCTATAGATATCAAGAAGCTCTACTGCAAATAAGTCAGTACTGAAAATTGGGCAAGCCTTGCCTGGTAGTGAATCTCTTGGACACCCAGCCCCCATGTGCCGGTGCACTCATCTGAGCTATGCCAGTCTACAAGAGTGAGGAGAAAATGGATGACCTGCATTACCACCATCAGCAGCAGAAGCAGCAGAAGCAGCAGCAGCAGCAGCAGACGACGACATTGAATTGCCAGGGCACAGAGCCCATGGCACAGCAAAGGCAGCATCAGGAGCAGCGGACATTTGATTGCCGGGGCACATTACACATGGCACAGCAGTGTCAGCCACAGCAGCAGCAGAATTTACATTGCCAGGCCACAGTACTCATGACCCAGCAGCAGCAGCATCAGAAGCATCATCATCATCATCATCAGCAGCAGCAGCAGCAGCAGCAGCAGTGGACATTGGATATCCAGGGCACAGTAACTGCCACTGGCACCCATCCTTGGCTGGTCATTGCTTGGTGGCTGGCACCCCTACTTGGCTGGGCATTGCAGGTTTGCATCCTACTCACTGGATCTAAACAAGCTCTTCTGCAAATTTGTCAAGCCTTGACCGGTGGTGAATCACGTGACCACCCAGTAGAAGACATTGGATTGCCAGGGCACAGTACCCATGGCACAGCAGATGCAGCATTGGCAGCAGTGGCAGACATTGCATTGCCAAGGCACAGAACCCATGGCACACACAGCAAAGGCAGCAGTGGCAGCAGTGGCAGACATTGGATTGCTGGGGCACAGAACCCATGGCACAGACAGCAGAGGCAGCATTGGCAGCAGAGGCAGACATTGGATTGCCAGGGCACAGAACCCATGGCACAGCAGCAGAGGCAGCATTGGCAGCCCTGAAAGACATTGGATTGCCAGGGCACAGAACCCATGGCACAGACAGCAGAGGCAGCATTGGCATCAGCAGCAGACATTGGATTGCCAGGGAACAGAACCCGTGGCACAGCAGAGGTGGCATTGGTAGCAGCAGCATACATTGGATTGCCCGGTAGCAGAACCCATGGCACAGACAGTAGAGGCAGCAGCAGTGAACATTGGATTTCCCGGGCACAGTCCCTGTGGCAGACCAGATGTGGCAGCAGCATAGATTGGATGGCCAGGGCACAAAGCCTGTGGCACTGCAGAGGCAGCAGCAGCAGCAGCAGCAGCAGCAGACATTGGATTGCCAGGACACAGAACCCGTGGAACAGCAGAGAGCGCAGCAGTAGGATTTGCCTGTGTGCAGCACCCATGGAGCTATTATGGTCGGATTTGCAAGGGAAGAGCTCCCATACAGCAACAGATGACAGAAACAGGATTACGTGGGTACATTTGGATTTGCCATGGCAGATCACCCATTGACCAACAGACAGCAGCAGTGGGATTACCAGGCCAGTGGGGCACATCACCCAGGGTTTCCAGGGCAGACAGACAGGCACCTTGGCATGAGAGGCAGGCAGGCTGGGGCAGGGCTTCAGCTTTGCCCACAGGGTGGACAGATAGGCACTTTGGCATGAGAAGAAGGCAGACTGAGGCAGGTTTCAAGCTTGGCAACCTGGGTGGGTGGGCAGACAGGTAGGCAGTGTGGCATGAGTATCAGAAGGCAGGATGAAGCAGGGTTTGATCTTGGCAACCTGGGTGGGTGGGCAGAAAGTCAGCATGGCATGATCATTGGAAGGCAAACTGAGGCAGGCATTGATCTTGGCAACCTGGGCGGGCAGGCAGACAGGCAGCGTGGCATGAGCATCGGAAGGCAGACTGAGGCAGGCTTTGATCTTGGCAACCTGGGTGGGTGGGCAGAAAGTCAGCATGGCATGATCATTGGAAGTCAAACTGAGGCAGGCATTGATCTTGGCAACCTGGGCGGGCAGGAAGACAGGCAGCATGGCATGCGAGGCAGTAAGGAAGGAAGGCTGGAACCTTGGCAGGGCACTCAGATAGGCTGTCAAAGATCGTCTAGACAGAGGCCGACTGGCAGGCTTACAGCTTCCCAACGCCACCCTGCATCATGAGGTAAGTCAGATAGGCCGGCCGAGGCCGTCTAGTCAGAGAGAGAGGCAGGGCGGGTGCCGGGCATTGTGAGGGAGGGACAGCACCTCAGCAGCAGCAGCCTAGATTGAGGAAGAGCCCCGTTCCAAGACTGCCCCTGGCATGGGATGGCGTGTGCCACTGCACCATCAATCCATGTCGAGGGGCAGCTCGGGGAATCCCAGCAGCAGAAGGTTCACCTTAAGGAACAACAACTGCTCCACCGACTTGGCCCCCAGTCTCAGGCGGTGCATCAATCAAATGCCCCCTGGCATGGAGAACATCCTTTCGCTGGGGACACTGAATATGAATAAGTTTATTTGATGCATGGCCCAAGGCCATTGCATAGAAAAGCAAAAAAACCAACCAACCAACCAAACAAGCAAACAAACAAGCAAACAAACAAACAAACATAGATATTAAAACCAAGTAAAACAGGCCAATTGACCATCACAATATTTACAAACCTTACTTATGAGGAAGCATAAATGCATTATTAAACAAATACATAAAAAACTAAATATGAAAAGCGGCATCACCCAACTCCATTTTATGGTAGAGTAGTTCAAGTCTGGAGGTAATAAGGTAATAAAGAAAACATAATCAGATATCAAGGCTAAATACACCAAGAAATCAACTAATTAAACTAAACCTATTACCTATTATATACATATAATTAAATCAAAAGGCCCACAGAACGCTTCATCTACTCGGAACATAAATCTAACGTTTGCTAAGCTGGAATGCCAATCTAGCTAGTTTGAACAGCATCTCTGGGGAGTTAGACAGCATACAAGATTGGAGTAGCTGTTCAGGAGAGGAGTAAGGCTGCCCGGCTAACCATGGGACAAGATAGAATGCCGTCCAATATGATGTAAGAGGGCAGACAAACAACACATGTAATAGCTCCTTGATTTGATCCGAGTTACAGGGACAGATCCTTTCTGCATACGGAGTACCATCACGCCTCCCCTGTAACACCTTAGATGGAAAAAGGTCAAATCGCAGTAATGTCAAGGCTCTACGGAGCTTGGGGTCATCAACTGACTTTAAATATAACTTGCAGCCTGAGGAACATTTAAACAGTTTATAGAATGGTGCACATCTAAGTGCCTGAATTGCGCTGGGGACACTCGTTGGTGGGCATGACAACAGACTCTTGGACACTTTGGACAGGGCCGGCCACACATTGGTTTTGCCAGCCCTGTAGGCCAAGGGATCGCTGATGGGTTCGATGCACAGCTCCTTCTCCAGGTAGCTCTCCACTGCTGCTGAGGTGCTGTCATACTCCCTCACGTAACTCTGTCTGGACACCACCTCCACCACTGCCCTCAGCCAAGCTGCCTTCCCTGCTGTGCACGAGCGCCTGCTCACCAGAGTCCCTGAACAACATATGAGCCGCTGCTCACAATAGGGGTGCTGCTGCAGCTCAGCCTGCTGCTGCTGCAGCTCAGCCTGCTGCTGGTACTGCTGCTGCTAGGGCTGGGGGTAGGGGTGCTAGGGCTGATAGACCCCTCCGGCTGAAAGGGGTGGCTGCTCCCACTCCCACCATCCCCAGGGGCATCCTTCTGCTGCTGTGGTGCACTCTCAAGAACCCACTATACCTGCCGGACCCGCTCCACCAGGTCACCTTTCCAGTGCCAACAGAGTGGTGTCTGGTGTGCCACACTGCCCTTGACCCTGGGTTCCAGCATTGTTGCCAAAACATATTCCTCCTGCTGCAGGAGCTCATTGAACTATGCCTTCAGTCCTGCCTTCAGCTGCCGCACCAAGACAACCGCCTCATCCGTCAGCTTTCTGACCTGAGGGCCACAATCATGCCCCTGGATAATTTCCTCCGGCCTCCTGAGGAGACTCTGAACCAGAGGGGTCACCTGGATGATGGTGGCTGTGGAGGAGCTGATGGTCTCCGTCACAGCCAGGAACGGTCTCAGCACGAAGACCATGTGAGCCAGGATCTCCCATTCCACCGCATTGGACCCTGGAGGTGCCCTGATTTCCATCACCAGTTGAACCTGATACAACGCGAATTTCTGCTTCAGAAGTCGCTCGAGCATCGGGAACGTGGAATTCCACCTGGTGGACACATCCTGCACCAACTGATGCACTGAGGAGCCTTGCTCTGCCTGCTTCACCCGGAGGAGGTCGCTGCCCTTCACGGTCCAGTTAAAGAAACTGACAAGCTTCCTCCCCTGCTCGATCAGGGAGCTATGGGTGCCTGCCCCAATCCCCTTCTCCCCCAACCCCAGAGGGTGCCTCCCCCAATCCCTGACCACCAGGTGAAGGGTGTGTGCTCACAGACTGCCCTCAATATGTTGGTTGCGTTATCCATCACCATGCACCCCTTGGTGAAAGGCACACCTGGCATGACCCACTCCCTCTCCATGGCAGTCAGGGCTGCCTTGATGTTCTGAGACATGTGGGGGCCGTCCATGACTTCTNTCTCCATGGCAGTCAGGGCTGCCTTGATGTTCTGAGACATGTGGGGGCCGTCCATGACTTCTGCTTGAAGCAGGGCCCACCTATACCCTGATTAGGGACCCCTTCTGCCACTCCCAAATGCTGCCTCCGGATCCTGCCACCAGTGCGCCATCACTGACAGGTAGGCATGCTGCATGTTCCTACTTGACCACAGGTCTGTGGTGAAGTGGACGGTGGCACCCCCAGCCCTTGCCAGCTGCTTCCTCAACCACTCCTTTAAAGCCTGGTACAAGACTGGCACCACCTGCCAACTCAGGGTGGTGTGCGAGGGCAGTTTAAACGGGGGGGCCAAGAAGCCAATCAGGCACCTAAACCCCATGCCCCTGACCACCAAGAAGGGTTGCCCATCCAGCGCAATCATTTCCCCCAACATGCGCGTGGATTTCAGTTGAAAACCACGGCACCCTTCACGTCCTGCAGCTGCCAATGGACTTGGCAACTGCTCCTACCCCAACTCCTCCATGGTGCACAGTCATGGCTGCTGCTGCTCTTCCCACCTAACAGCAATACCTCTCCTGCTGCTAGAGGTAGCTGCTCTAGGATGATGCTTGCCCACTGATGGAGGCAGACGATTGGCCACTGCAGTTGGGAACCCGCTGGCATCCACTGCCCCTGCCTGGCTGCTTATCAGCACAGTGCTGTGGCATTCTTTCAGGTGCCTCACTACGGCAGTTGTGCCAAGGTTGGTGAGTACCTGTCCATGCTTCACCACCTTCTGGCACAAACTGCACTGCATCTCCCTGGGATTATCCACCCGCACCAACTTAAAATGCGTCCATTTGGAGGATTTTTTGCCACCTCCTGCCTTCTGACCCACACCGGGTGATGGATCGCTGACAGCACTGCTGGGAGGGGTAGAACATAGTAGTGACACAGCTCTTAGAGTTAGTGATGTGCAAGCAGATTGCGGTTCGGGTTCGGTCATTCGGTTTGGTCCGGTTTGCTCTGGTAGTTCGGTTCAGGTGTTCGGTTCGGTCACCGAGTTCGGGTTCGGCCGTTTGGTTCGGTCATGTTCAGTTTGGTCTGGGCATTCAGAAAAAGGTATCATGAGATCCTGTGATCATGTCGGAAACCGGAAATTCAAGTGTGTGCGAAACTGTGTGGCAAGAGTGTGTGTGTGTGTCTGTTTGTGTGGCTGGCTGGCTGTTCGGTTTATTTGTTTTGGCTGTTTGTGTTTGGCTTGGCTGTGTTGTTTTGACTGGTTGGTGAGTGTTGGTGGGTGACTGTTGTTCGAGTGTTTGGTTAAAAAAAATAATAATGAAGAAGACTATTGTCTTAATTAGACACCGGGGGGGGGGG
>QEPC01004664.1:37298-86425 GCA_003113815.1 Sphenodon punctatus | reverse complement strand
TATATATATATATATATATATATATATATATATATATATATATATATAATATTAGATTAAAAAAACCCATATAAAAACAACAAAAAAATAAAAAACAAAAGAAAACCATATAAAACCCAATAAAAAACCAAAAAACCATATAAAAAAACCCAAACCACCCATAACATTTCCTGAACGGCCGAACGGCCGAATGGCCGAACCGAATGGCCGAACCGAACGGCCGAACCCGAACCCGGCGAACTAGCCGAACTGCCGAACCGAACGGACAAACCGAACGCAGCCGAACCGAACGGCCAAACCTGAACTGCGATCTGTTCGCCCATCCCTACTTTAGTTGTCTGACTGGTGGGTCAGAGAAGACATTGGCCTGTACCTTCTGTTCCCTCCCCTTGGGAAGAGAGAAGAATGTGATGCCTTTTCTGTTTGGGGGGAGGTCCCCACTAGGGTTATCATACTTCCCCTTTAAAAAAGGACACTTATAAAAAATACATGGTGCAGACTGCATTGGTTCCAGTGCATCCCTGCAACATGTATTTAATAAGCATCCTCTATTAAAGGGAAGGTATGGTAACCCTAGTCTCCATTGTGGTGGCTGTTTTGTCACTAGGGAAAATGTGGACCCACTGACATGTGAGCTGGCTGGCCCAACAAACCCAGAAGAGGGTCTTTCGCTGGGGTCAGGCTACATTGATAGAACCACAAAGAGCTCTTCAGTGTAAGCAAGTGAAAATGGTTACCAATTTGGACAAGACAAGTGATGGTGCTCATTGTATTGAGCTGACAGACTTTCTATAACGCTGTGGTCTGTTAAACTCCAATCACATCTTCAGCATCATCTTTCCACCTGCCTAAGGAAAGGTGGTGCCCATGGAAATATGGTGACTGACAACTCATCATATTCATGGGGAAACTGTTTCCCTGGTAGAATAACACTGGTGTTACAAAAGGAGGTGGAGCAAAGAGGTCTCCACCTTTCAATTTCCAGAGGACGGAAATCTCCTTATGCAATCTGGCACCATGCAGCTATCATGGTATTTATTTTATTTTATTTATTTATTTATTTTGTAAGTTTATATCCTGCCCCTCCTGCCTCAGGCAGCTCAGGGCAGCTCACAGCAATATAATAAAATATCAATATACAGTATAAAACATTAAAATGCAAAAATACAAAATACAGACCCACCTGTGGGACTTAGAGATTGATTTCCACCCAGCCCCGGCTCTGACCCTGGTAGTATAGGTGGGGGAGCCAATCCTTCCCCTATCCTGCTCAGAGGATGAGGTTTCCAGGAGGGGTTTGTGCATATCTGAGCATTCCCTCTGAGTTGGAGCCTTTTTTACATCTGATAGAAAATCCTCACTGTTAAAAATTTGCACCTTTTGCTAGGAAAGTTACAGGCCTATTCAAAATTTTCACCTTTTGCTAGGAAAGTTACAGGCCTATTAAAGTTACAGGCCCATTATGTGCACAACAGTATTTTGAAGATGAATTGATGTTAGAAATGGCCTCTCCCAAACCTATTGAGAGATTTGGAAGAGTGAACAGCCAGTACTCATATAACAAAAGAAACAGGAAATAAGGGTTTGTAGGTAAGTGGATAGCAAATTAAAGGTGACTAGGCAAAGAAGAAACAAGACACCCAACCTATAAGTATATAAAGAGATCTCTAGAAATGACATCATTATGACAAATGAGAAATGACTAAGAATGTAAAAAAAAATCCTGTTTTTCTCCATCCATTCTTGAGCAGATCTTAAGTACCTTTTACTGCTCTGGAATCAGATTTCATGCCAAAATAGCTGTTGCTAGTTTTGTAAGAGCTACCACTAATTGAAACCACATAGGGTTGCAGTTCTAAAATAAGGCAACCAGGGCATCCCTGCTGAAAATCGACACAGCAGGACAACCCCTTTGTTCTCTTTTTAAAACGGGCTAATTCAAGGGAAAGCAGTGTCTCAATCATTTCTTCTCAATGTATGCAGCTTTCCTCCACCCCCCTTTTCATTCTAATTTTTCTGTTTAGAAATCAAAGGCTTCGAATAGTCTTGTAAACTGCATAATTGTTTTTAATAATGCAGACTTGCTATTTCTATGTGAGCACTCCTCCTCCGCCCCCGCACCTCCACCCCGGTAGTAGCAGAAACATTAAACATATAGAGAGTATCTGTGGATAGGCTGGTTAATTAAGGGTGTCAGAGCCTTGTTTCATTACATTTATACCAGAATAATTTCGACCAGAGGAATCGCCACCACAGTGTACAGTCGTTTAGCCCCCTTTTCAAGGTTATTTTAGCAATTAGATTCTTGGTAAACGACAAATGTGCTAGTGAATGCTGCTGCTATTTCCTGGGCTGCTTTGGTTTTCCTTAACTTCATAGCACATGGCTTGCTTTGTCTTGAACCAGTTGCATTTTTTTAGAAGGCAGAAATGATTACGCTATTGTTATCAAGGTATTTACCAAACGGTCTTTCTTTCAAAGTGCTGATAACTCCAATCCTGATCCCAAACAATGTTTAAATTTAAGCAAAGACTGGAAAGGAAAATCTGGACTGATTCTATTTTCAGCGGAGCAGGGATTGGCAGCCCTGCTCCCCCTCCTCTGGTGCAGCAATGTTTTGCACATCCACATTACAAAACCCCCTTTTTGTCCATGCACTAAAAAGTATTTTTTCAATGTGCATTCACAAAATGGCATCATACTGAGTTTTACATCACAGTGCAGCAACACTTTCCTTTTCTCAATTTATTTTGCGCATGTGTGAAACTTTTTTTTTAAGCATTCACGAGCAAAATGGAGCTGCTCATGGCAGATATTCATGAGTCATAAGGGCATATCTCAAGAAACCATCGCTTGACAGTGACTCCCTTGAAAGCTACCGACCTGTCTCTAACCTTCCCTTTTTAAGGAAGGTTATTGAGTAGGTGGTGGCTCAGCAGTTGCAGGGGCATCTTGACCATGTCGGTTTTCTTGATCCCTCTCAGTCAGGATTTTGTCTGGGTTATGGCATGGAGACTGTGCTTGTGGCATTCGTGGATGATCTGCGCCGAGTGATGGACCGGGGCCATTCGACCCTGTTTGTTCTATTAGATCTGTCAGCTGCTTTTGATACGATTGATCATGAGATGTTGGTGGCGCCCTTGCAGGAATGTGCAGGGGTGGAAAGGACTGTTCTTGAATGGTTGTGCTTGTTCCTGACTGGGAGAACCCAATGAGTGGTACTTGGGGAGTGTTTTTCATCATACTGAGACCTCATGTGTGGTGTCCCGCAGGGTTAGCTGTTGTCCCCCTTCTTGTTCAACGTATATATGCATCCTCTCAGCGAGGTGATCAGGAGGTTTGCGTACGGTGTCACCAATATGCTGATGACACTCAGCTATACCTCTCCTTTTCAACCGACCCAGACCCCGCAGTCTCCATGCTTACTCGATCTATGATGGCTGTGGGGGATTGGATGAGGGCTAATCTACTGAAGCTGAATCCCGACAAAACAGAGGTGATGCTGGTGGTGAAGGCGATGGAGTGAATGGTCCCCATCATTGATGGGGTCTGTCCTCCATTGGTTCCCCAGGTACGGAGTCTGGGGGTACTCCTTGATGCATAGCGCCGCTTGGATGCCAGGTGGAGGCTGTGGCGAGGGATGCCTTTCACCAATTACATCTGGTACGTCGACTTAGGTCATACGTTTCAGACTTCGACCTGTAGAGATGGGCAAATGCGGTTCGGAAGTTCGGAGTTCAGCCCGAACTTGGCCTGTTCGGATGACTGAACCCGAACCCAAACCCGACTGGACCAGACCGAACTCTATTCCAAACACCGAAATGACCGAACAGTTTGGTCAGTTCGGATTGTGTTCAGTTGAGTTCGGGTTGCAAAAATGTGTCACAGGAAGGCAAAACGTGACAGGGAGGGGGAGTTAGCTGAGGAGCAGACTTTCAGGCACCAGGGGTGGAGAGGCTTGGAGTAAGGTAAGGCACGGGGACTGGAACAACAGGGAATGGATTCCCCAATGACTTGTAAGGAATGGAAGTTCCCTGCAGAGATAGATTGGCCACCCAGTCTCCTTCCAGCACCTCTGCTGAATGTCTCCTTTCAGTGCCTCCGCTGAATGTCTGGGGTTGTCACTGGCGACCTCTGCCTAGGGGTCCTCTTTGGCCTGGCACCAGTGTGGGGTCGGCATCCGATTCCTCTCTGAAATGGGAAACAATAAGAATTCCAAAGTAATCATGCATTTATGTGATGCCTCTAGTCCTCTCTCCTTGGGATGCTAGGGATGACAATGGGAGATATGACCCTGGCTGGTACGTGCAAATCATTCCTTCCTTGGGGTTCAAGGGGATGCTAGGGAATGGGATGGCAAATGGGGAGACCCTGGCTGGCACGTGAAAATTCTGCCCTCCTTGGGGCGTTTGGGGATGCTAGGGATTGCAACTAGAAAGGCCCTGGCTGGCACGTGCAAATCCTGCCCTTATTTGGGGGTGCGTAGGGAATGGGATGGCAACTGGAGAGTGGAGACCTTTGCTAGCCTGGCACATGTTTGGGTGGGGGTGCTGCTCATGCTCATGCCTGACTGCTGGAAGAGCCCCCCACACTACAGTACCCTCTCTCTCTGTGGCAGACATCCGCTGCTACCCACTGATGCCCACTGTTTATGCCTGACTTATGGCCACCACCCACGCGCCCATCAGCATGCCAGTGAGCTCGTTCTAACAGATAGAGCCTATCTTGTCCTCAAAGTAAAAAAAAAAGTTTACAAACCTGGCAGCACCTCTTGTGCCGAGGAGCCAGCCACCACCACCAAAAGTCCAGGGGCAGCGACCTCCTCCTCCTCCTCCTCCTCCTCCTCCTCGAGCACCACATTGGCCCCCAGCCGTGGAATCAGCACAACAGTCTTCTTCATTTTTTAAAAAATATGCAGCCAACCAAAACACACAGTCAGTCACCCACCACACACCAGCACTCACCAACCAGCCAAACAACACAGCCAAACCAAACACAAACAGCCAAAACACACGAACCCAACAGCCACCCAGTCAAACACACACTCTCTAGCCACACAGCTCAGCACGCACTCGAATTTCAAGTTTCCGGCGTGATCATGCGCTCTTGCAATACTTTTTCCGAACGCCCAAACAGAACAGAACACGACCGAACCGAACGCCTGAATCCGAACTCGGCAAATGACCCTAACGCCCCGAACCGAAGATGCGAACCGAACCTAACGGCTGAACCCGAACCACAACCTGTTCGCACATCCCTAGCTTCCATACTGTACAGACTGCATGGAACAAGATGGAGGACAGAGAGAGGAGAAGAGAGGAGACAAGGATGGGGGGAACTGTTTCATCCCCTGACCCTCCCCCTACTGGACAAGGCCCATATTAAGTTTGCGGGGCTTGCAATGGGCTTTTACTTGTGACTATTGCACAATCCAACAAATAATACTTCACAAGAATTTATTGTGGTCATCTTTTGGGTGTGAAGAACAAAAGAGACGGGCTCAGTATTTATGAATTCATGACAAACATATTACATAAAAGGGAATTCATTAATTAATCCTAACCACATCTGTCCATTGCATCATTCAAAACAAACTGCAGTAGAGCAGACTGTATCAGAATTTGCTTTTCTGTGGAATTATTCATACTCAAGATATCCCAATGGACTTTATAAAGCAATGAGTCCTGTCAAATACTGGCAAATATGTGCTTTCTTTGTGAGAAAAGAAGAAGAGAAAAAGGAATTTGTTTAACAGCAACTCACATAGAGGGAATGTTGGTCAAGACAGTAGAGGAAACTCAACATTTCCCCCAAATGCCATAAGATATTCTTACTTGGGCAGTCACCAGAAATGGTCAAATGAACCTTGGATTAACAGTTCATCTGAAGAAGGATGATCCTGAATATCTATTCCTGTCTCCGTCTAACATTATACAAATTGATCACACATTCATAGATTTTAATTGCAGAAGGAATGGACAGTTATGACCATCTACTCTGACCTCCTTTGCCTTACTAATTTATTGGGCCAAACTACTTCCAAAACCAATCCCTCTAGAGGCCTATGGAAGCTAGGGATTGGTAAACGTGGTTCGGAAGTTCGGAGTTCGGCCCAAACTTGACCTGTTCGGACGACTGAACCCGAACTTGAACTGACTGAACCGAACTCGATTCCGAACGTTGAAATGACCGAACAGTTTGGTCAGTTCGGATCGCGTTCGTGAGAGTTCGGGTTGCAAAAACATGTCACAGGAAGGCAAAATGTGACAGGGAGGGGGAGTCAGCTGAGGAGCAGACTTCCAGGCACCAGGGGTGGAGAGGCTTGGAGTAGCAGCCAGCCTGCCCAATCACCATCCCTTTTCGCCTCAGACCACTGGCTTCGCAGTCTGCGATTGGCCACGGGCTAGGCTGCACGGAGCCAATGGGGCTTGCGGTGAGGCGGGCGCAGCAAGAAACAAAACTGATTGCCTCCCCCCTTCCCAACACCTTCTGAGCTAGTCACTGTTCCTGAACAGCAGGCGTTTCAGAAGGCTCCCTCTCCCAGCAGTTTTTGTTCCTTCCTATTCCTAATCCATTGCCATCCTCCTCCTATTTCACCCATCCAACCCATTTACCTCCATATTATCATTTATTTAGATTATATTAGATAGATTTAGGTGTTATTTTTTCTATTTACCCCTCTCTGTGTTCCCTATATTCAATCTTCCTTCCTCCCTTCCCCCTCCATTGAATCCTTTCCCTCTCCCTCTATATATATTCCATCCCTGATTCCCTTCAACTGTTTTTTTAAAATTCATTTTGAGTAGCTTTAGATTGATTTAGGTTTCCTTTCAGTTTTGTTCCCCTCTCTGTGTTCTTGGTGTCCCCCCCATCCCATAGATAGATAGATAGATAGATAGATAGATAGATAGATAGTATTAAATTAGAGATAATAGAGTTGTAGGAGTTAGCTGAGATAGAGATAGTGTTTAGAGATTTTTTTAGTGTTTGTAGGAGTAGGCCTTTCTACTTATTAGCTAGATAATCCATTTAGTTGATAGCATTTAGAATAGTTATAGCAGTTAGATTTATTGTGTGTGTGTGTATATATATATATATATATATATATATATATATATATATAATATTACATAAAAAATTTAAATTTAAATTTTATTTTTTTTAAAAAAACCCTATATAAAAACATTATTTTGGAAAGAGAAATGGAGAAGAGAAGGAGAGGCCAGTTTGCTGCCCCTAGGGGAGGCAATGGGTCATGTGCCAGAGGCAGAAGGGGACATGCCAGGGGAGTGGCAGCAGGCAGCAGCAGTAGCCCGAGCACATCACCACGCCCTATACTCAGCAGGCCTGCTTTAGGGCTTTAGGTCTGTCTCTGCTGCTGCTGGTGGTTCTGGAGCAGGTGCTGGTGCTGCTTCCGATGTTCCTACAGGGCCACCAATGTCCCCCACTGACGAGGCAATCCCCAGCAGTCCACAGCTGGTGGATCCCACCCCGGCTGCTAGAGCCAGGGCCCGATCCCGGGCAATGTCAGTAGAGAGAGGAGTAGCAGCTGCATCGGCAGCACTAGCAGCTACAGAGGGGGGCACAGGAAGAGTGCCAGCAGCATGGCGGGCACGGGCAGTGTAGCCTCAGGGTCCCAGTACTCCCCTTCATGGGACATCACCGTGATCGGGAACAGTGAGTCAGAGGCAGACACTAGTGCTGCAGAGGAGATGTCTGCAGCTGAGGTGATGGCTGAGCCTCCTTCCAGAGCTGTGTCACCAGAGCCACCAAGTTCTCCCCCTCCCAGCAGCGCTGGCAGCAGTGTATCACCTGCAGTGGGCCAGAAGGCAGTAGGGGAAAAAAAATCCTGAGTCTGGGATCATTTTAAGCAGGTGCAGGCAGATGATCCCAGAGAGGTGCAGTGCACTGTGTGCAAAAAGGTGGTAAAGTGTGGGCAGGTGCTCAGCAACCTGGGGACAACGGCAATGGCAAGGAACCTAAAGTCATGCCACAGTGCTCTGCTGATCAACGGCAAGGCAGGGAAAGTGGATGCAAGCAGGTTCCCAACTGCAGCGGCCAGGCGCCCGGTTCCTTCAGCTGGCAAGCGTCCCGCACCAGCACCAACCACTGCCTCTAGCAGCAGGAGCAGTATTCCTCCTGCTAGGGGGGTAGAACAGCAGTAGGAGCCTCCCCAACAGTGCAGTCAGTCCACCATGGAGGAGCTGGGGTGGGGGGGATCTGTCAAGGCCATCGGCAGGACGCCATGGCACTGGCTTCCAAGAGAAAGCGAAGCACATGTTGGCAGAAATGATTGTCCTGGATGGGCAGCCCTTCTCAATCGTGGAGGACAAGGGCTTCCATCGGCTGATTGCGTTCCTGGCCCACAACTTTAATCTGCCTTTGCTACAGCTGTACAGGGCGTTGAAGGAGCGGGTGAGGGAGCAGATGGCAGGGACTGGGGGGGGCACGGTCCACTTCACCACTGACCTGTGGTCCTCCAGGAACGCTCAGCACGTCTACTGGCAGTGACGGCACACTGGTGGCAGGAGAGGACCTGAAGCAGGCACAAGTCATGGAAAGCTCCCACACCGCTAGGAAGCTGGAGGCAGCCCTGGCCACCATGGTGAGGGAGTGGATCACGCCAGCCACAGCCTTCACCAAGGGGTGTGTGGTCATGGACAATGTGGCCAATATACTAAAGGCAGTCTGTGATGGGGACTTCACAAGCATCCCTTGTGCCGCACACACCCTCCATCTTGTGGTGAAAGACGCTCTGGGCTTGGGGGATAAGGGGATTGGGCCAATCACCCTTAGCTCCCTGGTTGACCAGGGGAGGAAGATGGCGGGGTTCATTAACCGGAGCGTGAAGGGCAGTGATCTCCTCCGGGAGAAGCAGGTCAAGCAAGGGTCCCTGGTGCACCAGCTCATCCAGGATGTCTCCACCAGGTAGAATTCCACCTTCCTGATGCTCGAACGGCTTCTTGAGCAGAAAGCCGTTCTGCATCAGGTGGAACTGGAGACAGACATTGAGGCACCTCCAGGGTACAACAGGGAGGAATGGGAGATCCTTGCTCACACGGTCTTTGTCCTGAGACCGTTCCTGGCCGTGACGGAGACCGTGAGAAGCTCCACCGCCACCCTCAGCCAGGTGACCCCGCTGGTCCATAGTCTCCAGAGGAGCCTGGATGAGATTCTTGGGGAGCAGGATTGTGGCCTCCAGACAAGATGATCTCTGATGAGGCGCTTGACATGGTACGGAAGCTGAAGGTGGGACTGAGTGCACGCTTTGATGAGCTCCTGCAGTGGGAGGAATATGTCCTGGCAACCATGCTGGACCCCTAAGTCAAGGGCAGCATGGCACGTGAGACAGCAGTCTATAGCCTCTGGAAGAGTGCGCTGGCGCAGAAGGTCCGGCAGGCAGAGCGGGCCATGCAACAGGGGATGGTGGGGAGTGGGAGCAGCTACCCCTTCCAGCCATCTGGGTCTATCCCTGCCCCCAGCCCTAGTGGTAGCAGCAGCACCAGCAGCAGGATGAGTAGCAGCAGCAGGAGCCTGATTGCCAGCAGATCCTCCTGTATGCAGGCCACTCTGGGATGCATGTGGCCCAGCACAAAAGGGAAAGCAGCATGGCTGAGGGCAGTGGGGAAGTGGTGCCCACCTGGAGCTACAAGAGGGAGTATGATGGCACCTCAGCAGCAGTGGAGAGGAGACCTACCTGGAGGAGGAGCCATGCATTGATCCCAGAAGTGATCCCTTGGCCTACTGGGCCGGCAAGGTCAACATGTGGTCAGCCCTGTCAAAAGTGGGCAAGGGTATCCTGTTCTGCCCACCAACCAGTGTCTGAAGCAACCTGGTGTTCTCTGTGGTGGGGGACATTTGCTCCCCGCACCGCCTGAGACTGGGGGCCAAGTTGGTGGAGAAGTTGTTGTTCCTAAAGGTCAACCTTCCGCTGCTGGCCTCGGATTCTCCAAGCTGCCCCTGGACAAGGAGTGATGGTGCAGTGGCAAACACCATCCCATGCCAGGGGCAGTTGGGATGGGGCTCCTCGTCCTCAATCTGGGCTAGGGCTACTGCTCCTAAGCTTCTGAGGTACTGTCCCTCCCTCCCAATGCCTGGCCCCCACCCTGCCTCTCTCTCTGTCTCCATGCCCCCCCATCTCTCATAATAGATGGCCTCGGCCGCCTTATCTGACTGACCTCATGACACAGGGTGGTATTGGGCAACAAGCCGGCCTATGGCTACACGATCTCAGTCCACCTATGTGACACTGACTGGCTCTTGCTCTCTCACGCTTCACAGTCTTTGCTAGTCTATCTGAGTTCCCTGCTGCCAATGTCCCAGCCTGCCTTCCCTACTGCCCCTCATGCCACGCTGCCTGTCTGCCCACCCAGGTTGCTGCCAAACTCAAAGCATGCCTGAGTTCGCCTTCTGCCTCCCATGCCAAGGTGCCTGTCTGCCCACCCAGGTTGCCTAGCTCAAAGCCTGCCTAAGCCCACCAGACCTACAGACTCTCATACCACGCTGCTTGCCTGCCCGCCCGCCTGCCCAGGTTGCAAAGCTCGAACCCTGCCTCAGTCTGCCTGACTGCCGCTCATGCCACACCACCTGCCTGCCTGCCCCGGTAACCAATGTCTGCTGATGCTAGTGTCAATGGCCTCCAGGCCTATATGCTGTCTGTGCCAAGGGTTCTGTACCCTGACAACCAATGTCTGCTGGTGCCAATGGCCCCCAGGCCAGGCCTATATGCTGTCTGTGCCAAAGGATCTGTACCCTGGCAACCAATGTCTGCTGCTGCTGCCAATGGCCCCCAGGCCAGGCCTATATGCCATCTGTGCCAAGGGTTCTGTACCCTGGCAACCAATGTCTGCTGGTGCCAATGGCCCCCAGGCCAGGCCTATATGCCATTTGTGACAAGGGTTCTGTACCCTGGCAACCCACTGCCTGCTGATACCAATGGACCCCAGGCCTATATGCTGTCTGTGCCAACTGTTCTGTATCCTGACAACCCACTCTCTGCTGCTGCTAGTGCCAATGGCCCCTAGTTGTCTGTACCAGCCAAGGGGTCTGTACCCAGGAAACTCGATGGTTGCTGCTGATCCCAATCATGCCATGTAGTCTGTCTGCCCATCCAGGCTGCCAAGCTCAAAGCCTGCCTGATTGCCACTCATGCCACGCTGCCTGCCTGTCCTCCCAGGTTGCCATTGCCAGCTCAAAGCTTGCCTCAGCCTACCTGCCTGCCTGCCTGCCTCTCATGCCAAGCTGCCATGACTGCCTGTCTGCCTGCCCGTCCAGGTTGCCAAGCTCAAATCCTGCCTGAATGTCACCCATGCCACACTGCCTGCCTGCCCCGGCAACCCATGTTTGCTGCTTCCAAAGACCCCCACCCCCAGACCTATATTCTATCTGTACAAAGGGTTCTGTACCTTGGCAACCAGCAATCCGATTCCACTGTCTAACCACCAGCACCCACCGCCCACTGCCAAGGAGCCTATCTCTCTTTCTCTCTGGCACACCCACACAGACACAAGCCCTGCCTCTCCTGGGGGGCTGTCTGCAATTTGAGACCCTGCTTCTGCCTGGAACATCTTTGGGTTAATACCTTAACTATGCTACATGTGGAGCCAGCCAGATGCTGCTGGTAGGGATCGACAAACTGTATGAGATTATGTTACTTGTCTTCCAGAACTTCAGCACATAGGGATAAAAGATTGGACAGGTCAAACGAAGCTCTTAACAACATATGTAACAACTTTTATTAAAACTATTTAGAACAACAACAACAAAACAACAACATTATGAAACCAAAACCAAAAATTTAAAGGAAACTTATAAAGGAAAAACTATTAGTCTCTGGGCCTGTCCCCCGGGACTTAGGGGAAAGGCAGAAGGCATTGGGGCACAGGACAGGACTGAGGGGCGGCCACCCGGTCCTCTTCCATCTCGTAGCTGTAGGAGACAGCAAACTCCACGGCCCCTTCCACATCCGGATGCCACCTGGAGACCACCTGGTGGTACAGTTCCAGGCATTCCATCTCAGCAGAGACATAGTGGGCATACGCCTCCACCTTCTTTTTCTCCACCTTGAGAGCCTGGAACTGTTCCATCAGGCAGTTCTCCAGGCAGCGTACTCCCTTCATCATTTGGCAGCCAGGCCTCTCAAGTTCAGCCCAACATGCAGACTCCCAGGGCCCAGGGCATTCCACATCAGGGCTGGAGGAGGGGGAAGGGCTTACATGCCGATGCTTCTGGGTTGCCTTCCCCTGCTTCTTCTGGCACTGAGTCTGAGGCTCCATGGCTATGCCAGAGTCCTCCTGCCACCTCACCTTCAGGCCGTCACCCTTCTCATAAAACCTCCAGACATCTGACCTTCTCCGCCAAATATCTGGGGGTGTCACTGGCGACCTCTGCCTAGGGGTCCTCCTTGGCCTGGCATCAGTGCTGGGGTCAGCATCCGATTCCTTTCTGAAATGGGAACACATTAAGAACACCAAAGTAATATAATGCATTTATGCGATGCCTCTAGTCCTCCCTCCTTGGGGTGCTAGGGATGGCAACGGGAGATGTGACCCTGACTGGCACATGCAAATCCTGCCCTCCTTGAGGTGCTTGGGGATGCTAGGGAATGGGATGGCAAATGGAGAGACCCTGGATGGCATGTGCAAATCCTGCCCTTCTTTGGGTGCTACGGAGGGATGAGACCCTGGCTGGCACGTACAAATCCTGCCCTTCTTTGGGTGCTAGTAGCAATGGAACTTGAAGTACCCTTGCAGGCACGTGCAAATCCTGCCCTCCTTGGGGTGCTAGGGGATGCTAGAGATTGCAATTAGAAAGGCCCTGGCTGGCACGTGGAAATCCTGCCCTCCTTGGGGTGCTAGTAACGACAGCAATTTGAAGTACTCTTGCTAGCACATGCAAATCCCACCCTCCTTGGGGTGCTAGGGGTGCTAGGGGATACTAGGGATTGCAACTAGAAGGGCCAGCCAGCACATGCAAATCCTGCCCTTATTTGTGTGTGTGTAGGGAAGCTGTGTGTGTGTAGCCTGGCACATGTTTGGGTGGGGGTGCTGCTCGTGCTCATGCCTGACTGCTGGAAGAGACCCCCACACTACAGTGCCCCCTCTCTCTGTGGCAGACAACCGCTGCTACCCGCTGATGCCCACTGTTTGTGCCTGACTGATGCTCACCACCCATGCACCCATCCACATGCCAGTGAGCTCGCTCTAATGGATAGAGCATTTCTTGTCCTCAAAGTAAAAAAAAAGTTTACAAACCTGGCAGCACCTCCTGTGCCTGCTGCTTGCTCCTCATCTGAGGAGCCCGCCACCACCACCGACAGTTCAGAAGCTGGGCCAGTGACCGCTTCCTCCTCCTCCACAGGTCACATGGGGTCCAACATCAGCGGAAGTCCCGCCTTCCTGGGGCTGTAAGTCCCGGCTTGGGATGGAAGTGACGTGGGTAAGTGGAAGTGCCGCAGAAGGGGGTAATGCTTCCGGGTCAGGGAGGCGATAACCAAAGGTTCCCACCCCCCTGAACCTGGAAGGTCCTTACGCTTGACTTTGGGGGGCTCTGCTTGTGGGTCAGGGTGGCTGGAACCAAAGGTTCCAGCCTCCCTGAACCCACAAGATCCTTTGAAGAGGGATGTGTAATGCGTCTATGAACTCAGGAGAGTGAGATGGACCAGTAGGTATGGGTTTTGTGAGGATCAGAGCAACTTTAGGGTTCAGGGTAGGGTGAACTGCAGCGATTGGGTCATGTAACCCCTCTACGAGCTCAGCAGAGTGAGGTGAACCATTAAGAATAGGTTTCATCATCCTAGCCCACTCTGTCTTGGAGAAAACCGGGTCTAATGGGGTGGGGTTTCTGGGGTAGGATGAGTCACAGAAAGAGGGTCATGTGAGGGTTCAAACCACTCAGGAGTGTGAGCTGAACCAATCGGTGAAGATTTCATTATTCTAACCTGCCTCGTTGCATATATCTGACCATTTGGAAAGGTTTGTGGAGCTGTAGTCCCGCCCCCTAGGGGTATGAGAGAGGGGGCCGCCATTTTCTGATACAGAGAGCAGGGAGTCGATCGCTACCACTTACACAGAAAAACTGCAATGGCTTACCGTTGGGGTGCTACCCCCTTTGATCTTGTTAAAAGGCGGTGCTGAGCCCGGGGAGTGCAGGAGTCCATGAATTCACTGGCAAAGTTACTTACCAGCTGTGCAGAGTTTCCAGGCGGGGGGCGGAGCCAGCAGCCCTGCGGAGAGGAGAAAAGGGGCTCGTCAGCCTCCGCAGTTTTGTGCTGTGCCCGGGGAGTGCAGGAGCCCGTGAATTCACTGGCAAAGTTACTTACCAGCTGTGCAGAGTTTCCAGGCAGGGGGGGCGGAGCCAGCAGCCCTGTGGAGAGGAGAAAAGGGGCTCGTCAGCCTCCAGTGGCGCCAGTGGCATGCGCTGAAGGGTCGCGCGCAAAAGGGTGTGCGCCCTTTTGCTCGCCCTTCGGCGTGACCGTGCGCAGGGAGCTGGAATTTTTGATCCTTACGTTAGCTCTTCCCCGCGGAGTGGGTGGTGGCTGCCCGGCCAAATATTTGCTGTATTTGCTTGCGGATGCGCAACCTTTTTGCACTGTCTCTGCTTTTGATTTTTGCCATTATCCTTTTGTCATTGTGCAGCTATGGTACCATCTAAGCGACCCTGGGGTGAGCCGATTCAATTTTCACCAACTAAAGTTGCTAAGCAACGCAAGTTGGATGCTTTTTTCCCAGTCTTGACTGAGTCTCCAGCTTCTGCTTCCACTCGCTTGCCTTTAGACGAACAACGGGGGATGGCCGCAATTAGCTTACCTCCTTTGGATTCTCATGCCCAACCTGCTGTGTTCCATACCCCTTCCTATGGGGCCTTTTCAGCGGTTTCAGCAGGTCCAGTTCAGGGATCCAGTCCAATAGATAATTTTGATCTAATTGTGGACTTTGCTATTATGACGTCCCACACTTTGCGATACTTATCAGCCCAAATCCAACAGCTGACTCACAAACTGGAATCTCGGTCTATACCTCCACCCCTGCAGGTGACAGGAGGAGGGCTCGGGGCTTCACTGCGGGAAGAAGCCCGCCCTATACTATCAAGGCCCAGCAACTCCAACCCAGTGTTGTCAGTAACATTACAAGATTTGCGGGGTTTATCTCCTTCTAAACCATTTAGGAAATGTAAATTCTCTCCTGCTAAACTTTTGTTCACATACTGCCTCTTGTGAATGGAAGACTTCCCCTGTGGAATATTCCACTTGATGTCGCTGAACATTTAAGGGTTCTGTTACAACTACCAGTGATCAGTAGAGATATTAGCTCTGTGGAGCATGTATGCACTGTCAAAAGACGGTGGATGATCTATGTAATTTTTCATTCTAATAGGGTGGTGGCTCAGGTATTGCAGAGAAAACATCTCCTGAGTGGGCATGGTGTTTATGTATCCAGAGTTTTGGAGCCTGATGTTAATACTGTACTCTTCCCAGAGAACTCCCCCTCACCTTGGGGCCCGGGGGCCGAGGGCTTGAATCCTCCTCTTCCACCGATTATCTCTAAAGATCCTATGGCAATTGCTGCCCAGGGCCCATGGGGTTTTTCCACTCAGGGGGATGGGGTTTCCCACTTGCCCGGTAGGGAGAGCTCTGAATCTATGGACACCCAAGTCCCACAGGGTTCTTTGGGGGGGTCCCTTGTTAGTCAATCCAGTTCAACCAATGAACTGGTTGTTGCCCCAGGGTACTGACTCTGGAGCCCTGTTTGATCAGCTTGACAAATTATGCACAAGGTTGGGCCATTCTAGAATTGGGAGATACCCTGGGAGACCAGTGCAACCTGGTGAACAGAGGCTGCTACCTTCGGCATCTATTCAATCTGTGCCGGAATCTCCGGAAGCCTCTTCTACCCCTGTGGCAGTATGGGGTAGCTGCATAGTCAGCACCTGATTGTCAAGGGGCGAGAGGCAGTCCCGTTATATGGGTTTGGAATCCCATTCTAGTCTAATACACGAGGTTTCGGATCTGGCAGCTTCGGGGACTATGAGGCCAATTACAGCCTTAGAGGCAGGTGCTCACTTAGCAAGCACTGCTCAGCTAGAAATGGCACCCTGTCCCCCTCAGAGGACTTCTCCTCCTGGGGGGGAGGGGTGCGGGTTTGTGAGCAACAAAAGTGTATGCATCTGGCTCCTAATAGCAATGTTGCCTGACTATGCTCTGCTACGTCCCACTTTACTTTATTAAGCTGGAACATTTCAGGATGGCGGGCCAGACTCTCTGATCCTTCTTTTCTATCTTTTCTCTATAGTTACCATATTGTTTTGATGCAAGAGACATGGGAAGCTTCTGACCTTGTATGTCCTGGCTATGAAGTATACAATCTGCCAGCCCAATCCCTTACATCTAGGGGTAGGCTTAGTGGTGGTCTAGCCATGTTATGTTCAACAAAACTCACTTTAACTGTGAAGTTGATTAACGTTTTTAAATCCTATTTTGCTTTGTGGTATTGTTTCAGGCCCCAGGGCGAAGCCCTTTTGATTGCTAATGCATATGTTCCCCCGCCATCTTCGCCATATTACGAGGAGGAAATATGGCAGATAATGGGGGTGTTGATTACTGAGGCCAGGAATATGCTACCCGAGGTCCCATTTGTATTTGGTGGGGATTTTAACACCCAGATTGGACAACACCGTGGAGGCTCCTCCTTGCTGAATGATAGTGTGGGGTGCCCTTGGATGTCTTCCTGTGTCTCTAGGGATGTGGTGTGCAGCTGCAAGGGCCTACGGTTCTTAAGATTAGCTGAGGAGATGGACTTGGTCATTCTTAATGGCAGATCAAGTGGCGATCCAAGGGGGGATTTCACCTATTTTTCTGTGAATGGTGCTAGCACCATAGACTATGTGTTAGTCTCCTCTGAATTGTTGTTCCAGGTAGTAGACTTTACAGTCTGTTTGAATTCTTTGTCTGACCACCAGTCTCTATTATTGGAGATGCTTTTGCCCCAGGGGTGGCCTGATGGGTCAACCTCAGCAGTTCCCGGGGGTCTTAGCTCCAGGATATTAGGGTTACAGACGACTTCTGTCCTGAAGGAAATTTTCCCCCAAGCTATATAGCAAGAGCATATTTTGGCATTGTCAAACGGAATTTGCACCGGGGGGCTTGACCCTTTGATGGCTTATGGTCCTTTGGTAATTTCCCTACATAAGGCTCTAGGTGGTCTTAAAATCCAATCCCCTAGATGCCAGGGTTTTTCCTGGTTTGACCCCCACTGCCATAGATTGCGGAGGGAATTGCGCAGGCTGACCAGACGAGCTAGGAGTCATCCGTCGGCCCAGAATTGTGCTTCCCTTATTTCATTACGTAGGGTCTACAGAGGCACTTTGATAAAGAAGAAAGGCGAATACCAACACGCAAGCTGGAGGAAACTTCTCTTGGCTGCACGCAGCAGGAATCCAAGCGTTTTCTGGAACCAGGTCAGGCGCCTTCTCCCCAAAGCCACTGTTGTAAGTAGCGCCCGTCCTGCTTCAGACGCTTGGATTAACTACTTTAAAAACCTGTATGCATCCCCAGGGAATGCTCCAGTGGATGTTGCTGGGCTTGCCCAAAATATGTACTTGCTGGAGGCATGGCCTCCAGTACAGCCAGATGAGATCAGAGAGTATATATTAAAATTAAAGCCTGGGAAAGCCCCAGGCTGTGATCATCTTACATCTGTTCTAATCAAATTGTACCCTGACTGGTGGCCAGGCCTGCTGGCCCCTCTATTCACCAGAATTAATTAAACTGGGACTATACCTGAGGATTGGTTGTCCAGCCTGGTTGTCCCTATTTTTAAGAAGGGGGATTCCACTCTGCCAGAAAATTATACGCCCATCAGTCTGCTTAGTGCTGTAGGGAAACCTTATTCGAGATATCTGTTAGGAAAGTTTCTGCACTGGTTAGAGTCTAAGGACATACTCATTAAGGAACAGATAGAGTTCCACGCTGGCCAATCTACAAGTGATCATATTTTCACTTTAAACTATCTTATGGACAAATATGTGAGGCAGGGTAAAAATGGCAGATTATATCTTTACTTTGTTGATTTACGTGCTGCATTTTACTCTGTAGACAGACATCGGCTTTGGCTCAAACTTAGCTGTTCCTCAGTAGAGAGGCGATTGCTATACCTCTTAGTACAGTGTCATAGGAACAATTCCCTTCAGGTGCGCATTCCTTTTGAGACTGCACTATCTGCTAAAATACACATCCAGCGTGGAGTGAGGCAGGGGTGTGTTTTAGCACCTCTTTTATTTAACTTCTATGTTAACGATGTTAAGAGGTTTATTCTGGATGAGGACACCCATGCCCCAAAAGTGGGGAATACACTCTTGCCCTTGCTGTTGTATGCAGATGATGCAGTCTTACTCTCTCAATCCCAGGTAGGGCTGTGCAGGGCGATGTCCAAATTTGCAGAATATTGCAAAATTGAGAACCTAGTCATAAACTACCAAAAGACAAAGGTTATGGTGGTAGGGGCCGGGAAAGTGTGCTACCGTTGGTTTATGCATGGCAACCTGATTGAGCAGGTTTCCTCCTATAGGTACCTCGGGGTGTTGCTTTTGGCAACATGCTCTTGGAGACGCCACCTTGATGCTTCGTTATTTTTGGCTAGGAAGACATCTAATACCTTATTGGGTTTTTTTCATTCCCATGGGGGAAGGTTGGTGGGCCTGGCTAGGAGGCTTTTTCAAGCCAAGGTAATCTCCCAGCTGTTTTATGCTGCTCCCATTTGGGCTCCACGGTATTTGAAGTCCTTGGAACATGTCCAAAACAGCTTTCTCCATGGAATTTTGGGGGCCCCTAGGTCCACCCCGCAAGTGGTACTTGGTTTGGAGTCTGCTTCTCGTCCCCTCAGAACCCAGGCTCTTTTTGTGGTACTCAAGTTTTGGCTCAAGCTGCTTTACAACTTATCCCCACCAGGGAGTTTGTTTCACAGCATGGTGCCTGATTTCAGGAATGGACAGTGGTTTCTTACAGTTATGGGGTTGATCCATAGTTTAGGCTTCTCATTAGAGTTTTTTGCTGATTGATCATATCCTGAGGCGCTAGGTTTGATTGCCCTCCAGATTAGGGATCAAGAACGCCAAGCAGAGATTGCTCTGCTTGGTGCCCATAAGGCTTGTCCCATGTATGCGGCCATTAAACTACCATTTGGTAGCTTGGGTTACCCTGATGCCTGGGTAAACTGGTACGAGCGGAAAGCTTATACTCTTTTTCGTCTCCAGCTATTTTCATCAGCGTGGATCTAAGGGCGCTTTCAGGGTACCCCTCGGCACTTGAGATTCTGTTCCTGCAATACCAGACAAGTTGAATCATTGCTGCATGTTGTGTTTGAGTGTTCAAAATTATCCTTACCTCATTCCCGTTTTCTAATGCCTTATATAGCAGATTGTCCACCTGGGGAGAGAGAGACGGTAACTACTAGATTACTTTCTGGCCTTGACACCGAAATGGCTAGGAACATGGCAAAATTTTGTCGTTGGGCCCTGTTTATAAAGCAGTCCACTTTGTCCCTTGACTAATGCATTTGCTCTGTTCTCTAAGGATTTTCAACTATGCCTTAAACAAAGCTGCTGTGGCTATGGCTCACAACGTATTTTTTTCAGGGGTCTAGTGCTGCCAATAGAAGTCTCAAGAAGGGCAAGGCAAATTTTATTTACTATTTATAATCTCACTGGGTAGGTGCTGCTGAGGTAAGCCCTGTGGGAGAGAAGGTTATTTGTACTCTCTGGTTGGCTGATTGTGGGATGGAAGACTCTAGCATTGGTATTAAGATGATCTGGGGATATAAGAATACCCCTGGTAAAGACGGCCATCTGGGCTCTCAGTTGGGCCTATTTTAGGGGACTCGCTGGTCAGCTGTTGTATGCTGCTTTATTAGTTAATATTGTAATTAATTATACTTACAATATTTTATCCACTGTACGGAAGTTTGTTCATTTGGATCACTATATAATAGAGATTTTATTAGCATTGGTTTTTCATTATGATATCTTATTTTGATATGTTGTAACTTTGTATTTGTATTTGTGTTTGTTTAATTTGTTTTTAATTTGTTACGGCCAAGGGCCAAACAATAAATACTACTTACTTACTTACTTACTTACTTACTTACTTGTTAAAAGGCTCTATATGGGGAAGAAAACAGTTGAAACCTCAGAGTCAGACAACGAACCCATGGACACGCAACAGGCTGAAGACCCTGTGGTAAGTTGCACTGAATTGGTGGGGCTGAGGGAGAAGGGAAAGAGTATGTGGGAAAAAAATACAGACACAAGAGGTGATTTGACTTGTTTTTATCTTTTGTTTCAGGTCAATTCTGACTTTTTAAAGGCTTTTGAAAACCTGAAGTTGGGAGATCCAGTTTGAGTAAATGTATCTTGTGTTTCCTGCTTTTGCAAGTGTTTAAGAGGAGGTGACGAGATGGATTGCTGTAAAAAGAAACTAGCGACACCAGAAGAATAAAAACTTTATTTGAATGGCCTCTGGTAGTCATTGGTGTTTTTTTTTTAATCAGGACATGCTGAAGCATGTCTGCGCACGAGGAGCTGCTAAGGGAGATCTATTACACTCCAGGAGAGAGTGGAAGTTATGGAGGAGTGAACCCTCTTTTTCAGGCTGCTAAAAATCAGAGGAAAACCTTGTCTAAGAAAGAGGTGATTTCATGGCTTTCGGATCAGGATGCGTATACCCTTCACAAACCTGCACGCAAGCATTTTAAAAGAAACAAAACAATCGTGTCGGGGTTGGATGCTCAATGGCAGGCTGATTTGGTAGATATGCAACATTTCTCTAAGCATAATGGGGGTATCAAGTACATCTTGACCGTCATAGACATCCTATCTAAGTATGCCTGGGCCTTAGGCCTGAAAGACAAGACGGGTGGCGAAGTGGCTAAGGCCTTTGCAGCCATTTTCAGGGAAGGGCGGATACCCCAAAAATTACAAACAGATCAGGGGAAAGAATTTTTAAATAAGACATTCCAAAAACTGCTTACACAATATGGGGTGCACCACTTTGTAACCAATAACCATGTCAAGGCTGCGGTGGTGGAGCGGTTTAACAGAACTTTAAAATCAAAGATGTGGCGGTATTTCACAGCTCGCAACACCTTTCGCTATATTGATGTCCTGCCTCAGCTCATCAAGAGTTATAATCACAGTTACCACAGGTCTATATGCACCAGCCCTGTAGATGTGAACACCACAAATGCTCTGAGGGTGTGGAAAAGGCTTTACGGGGATGAGCTGGGGGTAAGAAAGGAGGTAGCCTCTTTTAGAAAAGGAGACCATGTTAGGATCTCCAAACTCAAGGGTAAATTTGAGAAAGGTTATGAGCAAAGCTTTACAGGGGAAATATTAATAGTGGATGACGTTCTTAACAAGGCATGGAGGCCTGTGTACAGACTGAGCGATTACAAAGGTGAAGCAATCTTTGGGACCTTCTGTCCTGAAGAACTTCAAAAATTCAACCCTAAACAGGACAAAGTTTACAGGATTGAAAAAGTGATATCCACAAAGGGGAAAGGACGAAACAAGCAGTGCTTGGTAAAGTGGCTAGGCTGGCCTTCCAAGTTTAACAGTTGGGTAAGAGCTTCAGAGCTCACAGATGCTTAATCATCATGGCTGACTTTTACATCACTTTACCGAGCAATGCATGCATCTGTGTTTTTCCACAAAACAGCAGTTCTAATTTTACCATACAGCTAGTCAGACCCTTGGACCTTCCAGGCAACTGGGAAGTGGGTCTGGCTGAAATACAATACCCCCACAGTTGGGACAACGTCGCAATATCCACTGTTTATGAAATCAGTCTTGGACCTGCAAAATGGTGTTACATCCTCGCCCCCAGCTATTATTCAAGCATTGCAGTACTACTGGACCAAATAAACAGCCAGATACCCAGAAGTACTAACCCACCTCCTGTAGCCCTGAGGTTTGACCCTGTGGGGAGAAAAGTTAGAGTGGAGACCACTGAGAGGCACAGGGTCCTGCTCCGAGGGGTTGAAGCCCCTAAAATAGGGAGCTTAGCTGAATCACACAGCTTCCTAGCCCATGGGGCTCTAGCCCATATAATAGGGGCGTCATCAGGTTTAACGAATCAGCAATTTCCCCACGCTGCAGACATTACAGGAGGGTTCAACTCTCTGTACCTGTACACAGACATTGTAGAACACCAGTTTGTGGGGGATTTCTCAGTGCTGTTATTGCATTGTGTTCCTGCATGGGGGAACAGCAATGAGTTTGTCACCATCACCTACGACAAGCCTCACTATGTACCAATCAGTAAACACCACATTGATACTATCACCATTGATATAAAGACAGATCAGAATGAACATGTCTCATTTCGTTTTGGAAAGGTGGTTGTGAAACTACACATATGCCCTCGGAGAGGAGAGAGTTTTTAAGATGGTGATTGTAAAAAATTACGGGGACCCAAGGGTCTATACCAACTACTACAAAGTCCAGGCCATATATGTCCTCCCAGGCTTTCATGGATCCCCAGTGATGTATGGGACAGATATTGGGAGGATATTTTGCAGTCTCTTTCAAAAAGCTGTTCCTCTTTTAAGAAGGGGCTTCGAGTTGATTAAACCCCATGCCAAAACAGCCACACAAAATATAGCCAAGGATGTGTTGGGGCATGTTAGTCAATCTGTCATGGAGAAAATCACCCCCTGTGATAAGCAGGAGGGCTCTGGCCTTATGTATATACAGAGAAGAAGAGGAGTTAAGAGAAAGAGATCAAACACATGACAGGTGGGGCCCTCTTGAGCCCATAAAAGGAGGGTTGTGCAGATGAGGCCACACCAGAAGTGGAGGAAGGCTGTACGAAAGAGGAGGCATTTGGCTCTAAGGAAGGGAGATATCTTTTAATCAACATGGCTTTTATTCACTGTGGATCCGAGGAATGCACCAAATCTGAACTAGACCTGTTTCAAGTAGCCCCCACACAAACCAGCATCGAGAAGAGTATGTACATCGAAATCCCCCCTCTCTCGGCTGTGGGGGAGACGGCACCTCTTGATTTTTTCATTGCTGGAAATGGAATAGACTATTTGGATTTGAACAACACGTTACTCTACCTCAGCTGTAAGATTGTCAAGGAAAACGGCGCTAATATCGACGCAGACACAGAGGTGGGCTTGGTGAACTATCCTGTGGCCTCCATATTCAGTCAGTTGGATGTTACGCTGGGGGATCGCCTCATTAGCCAGAGCAACAACTGCTACCCTTACAGGGCATTCATAGAATCTGTGCTCAATTACGGCGGAGATGCCCTCTCCACACAATTTTCTGCAGGCCTGTTTTACAAAGACAGTGCGGGACATCACGAAACAACAGCTTTGGACGGGGGTAACGAGGGTTTTAAGAAGAGGGCACACATTAGCAGAGACAGCAGAAAAGTTGAGCTGCTGGGCCCCCTCCACAGCGATCTGTTTTTTCAAGAAAAACTGCTTTTGAACGGGGTGGATTTGAAAATAAAACTGACCCGATCCAAGGATGCTTTCTGCCTCATGAGTAATGAGCCTGCCAGGCGGTACAAGTTGCAGCTTCTAAATGCCTCGCTTTTTGTGAAAAAAGTACGCGTGGCACCAGGAGTTCGCCTAGGACATGCCGAGGCCTTGCTTAGCTCCAATGCTAAATACCCTGTGGATCGAGTGGGCATGAAAGTGTTCAGCATCCCCGCCGGCAGTCGTGTCAGTAATCAGGAGAACCTGTTTCTGGGGCAACTCCCCAAGCTGCTGGTTCTGGGGATGGTGGATAATGATGCACACAGCGGGAATTATGCAAAGAACCCCTTTCATTTCAAACACTACAATATTAATTTTGTGGCGCTCTATGTGGATGGAGAGCAGATTCCGGCCAAGCCGTTGCAACCGGACTTCGCAGCTGAAAACTGCGTGAGGGAATACATGAATTTGGTACAAACCGCTGGCAAACATATGAAAGACCGTGCCCTCCTAATCGACCGTGAGGAGTTTGCACAGGGGTACACGCTGTTTGCCTTTGATCTGTCTCCCGATCAGGAAGGCGGAGATCATTACTCACTGATTAAAAATGGAAACCTGAGGGCGGAAATACGCTTTGCTGTAGCCTTACCCATCACCATCAACATGATCGTTTATGCTGTTTTTGACAATGTAATAGAGATAAACCAGAGGAGAAACGTGCTGTTTGACTATATGTAACATGGACACCTTACAGATATTACGTGTTTTATCATCAGACCCTTACACAAGAAAGACTTTCTTAGATGTGTTCCCAAGCGATTGGCTCCCTAAAGGGAGATTGGCGCAAAGGCCTGTTGGGCTGGTGGTCAACACACACCCCCATACCCATCCTGGAGAACATTGGTTGGCCATCTACCTGACAGAACACAACCAGGGCGAGTTTTTTGACTCTTACGGACAACCCCCTGACAGTGCCCTGTTCCCTAGAAGCATTTTAAATTTTTTGAACAGGAATGGTTGTAGGAACGTATTTCAACGTTCTCAATTACAAGACCCGAACTCTGTGGCCTGTGGTTTTCATTGTGTCTTTTTCCTCCATCACCGGTGCAAGGGTTTATCTTTTCAACAAATTGTGGAAATGTATTCTGATAATTTAGCAGAAAATGATCAAATGGTGACTCGTTTTGTAAAAAATAAAAAGTACTGTTTGGACAGGCCCAGGATTATGGCGGGCATGTTACGACAAGCCCAGACCTGTGTTTCCTGTACTGAATTTCACAGCCATGTTTTTCAATAAAGCTCCCCCTTGTGGGTTTAAAACTAATCAGGACTGTTTGTTCTTTTCCCTGACGGGGTTAAAAGTAATACACAAGACAAAATTCGTTCTTTAAAAGAAAAGTTAAACATTTATTTAAAAGTACACATAATTCACAAGACATTGTTTTTTTACATCCTGATCCAGTTGAACATACCGGCCAGTCTAGTTCTAGAAGGGGTAAGGGGAGAGGATGGTTCGAGCGGGGCCATGATGGATGATTTGGCATTGTTAAGATGTTCCCGGGTAGAGGTATTTCTTATCAGAGAGGAGGGGACGTTTGCTTCAGCCAAGGCTTTTACAAAAACATCCCAGCCCGCTGGGGTTTTTTTGAGAGCGTGGTGCTGAGTAGCTGCACGCACCAGGTCCAGCATGGTAGAGCCTCTTACTGGCGTGCCTTTGTACAAAAAAGTACCCCGTTCATCCCAGGCGGGTTGAGGAGTAGCCTGCCTTAGTTTATCCAGCAGAAGTTCAGCATTGACCTGATTCTGCTTAGTAACCCCCCTCAACACATCCTGAATGATCGGGTCTGACCCTGAAATGTGATCAGAGTGGGATGTATCATCCGAAGGGGGCATCTGCAATGTGAGTCTCCCCTTCTCCACATCCCCCTGCTTCACCAAAGTTAAATATTTTTGAAGTACAGAAGCATACTGATTAGCCTTCTCATACTCCCCCAAGTCAGATCTTTGCAGAATGTGTTTCATTTCTGCATCCAATGTGCGGGTTACAGCGAGTGTAATGGGCACCTCGTTTGGAGGAGGGCTAACTCTCAGCTGTTCTAGCTGACGCTCAGGCACGAGATACATTTTCTCGCTGTATTCCATTATTGTCTTGTTAGTAGGCCAGTAAGGAGAGGAATGGCTATGCTCAGTAAGGGAGCAAGAAAGCCTCCTCTTTGTTTCAGCAGCTGCCGCTTTCTTTTAAGAGAGGTATTTTTATTAGATAGGCTTTTTATAGCCTTTCGCTCTCTCTTCAACACCCCTATCTGTCGGGGGTTGAGGGGGAGGTTTCCCTTTAAAACATTAAGAGCAATTTCAGATATGGCAATCAACAGATCATCAGAAGCAGGACAAAAAATAGTCTTCCACTGATTTAACGGAGCCCTGACAAGTAGCTTCAGAAGAGGTAGGTTTCTCTGCACCCACGCCAACATGTTGAGCCCACAGAGGCGATACAAAAATGGGGGAGTGGTGAGGAAAAATCAGTGTTTTTTATTCACTTTTTTCATAGTATATACGATCAGCCAATCAGGAGAGAAGAGCCCCATTCTTAATCTGTACTCCTTGTGGGTGGTGGGGATTAAATCCACCACCAAATAACCGTAGAGTTTACGGGTCGCATCTGCATAAGATTCCAGGAAAAACTGGGATTTTCCGTGGTACATTTGTCCTGTAATGTCTGAAGGGGTTCCCACCAGATGTTCACCACAGTGAACACCCATCAGGAATCCAATTAACCATCGTTCTGGAGGGGAGGCCGACCTCTTCTCCGGAATGGTGGTTACCTGGACCATGGTCCGGAATTGGCGAATGTAAATGTCTGTTACCGCCATCGAGGCCTGAGCATGGTCCTGGCCATGAGCCAGGATTGGGCGCAACAGCTGGATTGGCCGTTGCACCCGCTGGTCTCTGGGAGAGCGGGCAGCCTGGGGAGTGTGGGGGGCGGGGCTGGGCAGCCACATGTTGCGCCGCACAGCCCCACCCCCTCCCCGATCCCTGAGTAGAATCAGGATGGCATGTCTGTTGACCAGCCAGCCTGATTCTGGAGGGTGATGAAGGATTGATCCCACACCATGTCAAGAAGTGAGGCCGAACCATCTAAAATCACCCACTGTCTACGGAAGGAGGAAAGATCTGGGAATAAACGGACCTCTTCTGGGAGAGAGTTCTACAGCTGGGGTGTGGCCACCGAGAATGCCCTCTCCATCATAGCACATGGGGGATCTCTAAGAGGGTGCTCCTGACCTACTGCAGGGGCCAATCCAGGACCAGAGGGGTGAGGTGGACTTGCAGGTAGGCAGGGCCCAGGCTGTATAGGGATTTAATGGCAAGAACCAGCACCTTGAATTGGGCCCAGAAGAAGAAGAATTGGGGGGTTCACCCTCCTATAGCTCAGCAGGTTCAGAGTCTGGGGGTGATACTGGATGCAGACCTTCATCTGGAGTGGCAGGTGGAGGCAATCGCTAAGGCTGCTTTCCGCCAGCTATATCTAGTGCGTAGGCTGCGTCCGTATGTCTCCGGCCCGGACCTGGCCTCCCTCATCCATGCCTTCGTCACCTCGAGGCTCGACTACTGTAACGCGCTCTACGTGGGGCTTCCCTTGTTCTTGGTTCGGAGGCTGCAACTAGTGCAGAATGCGGCGGCTCGTCTTCTTACAGGGACGGGCTGCCGGGAGCATATTACACCTGTGCTCTGAGCTCTGCACTGGCTGCCGATAGCGTTCCGAGCCAAGTTCAAGGTGTTGGTGATGATCTATAAAGTACTACATGGTCTCAGCCCCTCATACCTTAGGGACAGCCTCGCCCTCCATGCCCCAGAGCAGCTCCTGCGGTCTGCTGGGGGTGCCTTCCTGGGGGTCCCCCGTGTCAAGCGGGGGGCCACAATGGAGAGGGCATTCTCGGTAGTGGGGCCGCGGCTATGGAACTCCCTTCTGGAAGAAGCTCGCCTGGCCCCATGCCTGTTAACATTCCGGCAAAAGTGTAAGACCTGGCTGTTCGCCCAGGCCTTTGGGAGGGAGGGTGAGTAGGGTGGGGGTTTTAGTTCCCCCACCTATTTTTGGTTTTTAGGTTGTATCTTAGCCCTGTTTTAATATTTTATAATATTTATGATAATTTTTAATTGATTTTATTGTATTTTAATGTTTGGAAGCCGCCCCAAGCTTAATGGCAGGAGGGGCAGGGTAAACATTTATAAAATAAATAAATAAATAAATATAGGCAGCCAGTGCAGAGAATGGACCAGAGGTATAATGTGCTCCCAACAGCCAGTTCCCAACAGGAGGCAGGCCGCCGGATTCTGCACCAGCTGCCATCTCTGGATCATCACATGGGGTAGGCTCACATAGAGTGCGTTGCAGTAGTCTAATTTTGAGGTTATAAAGGCCTGGATGATCATGGCAAGATCAGATCCTGAGATGTACAACTGAAGACAACCAACCAGAAGTAATTTACAAAAGGTTCTCCTTGCCACTAGGGCTGTAGCAGAATGTCACAGTGGTAGCTATTTCTGCCGGAAACAGCGTTTCCGCAATTAGTGGTACAGCATGGCAGAGGCTTTAATTCCACTAGTTTCATTCCACTACTTCAGCAGTTCCACTAATTTCATTCCGCTACTTCCACAAGCTTCGCAAAATAGTGGAAACATGACATTTTTGCCAGTGCCACAAAATAGCAGAACAATGGTTTTCCAACAGTTTCCATAATTTTTCCGCAATTTTGCAATTTGCAGAATGCCGGCGGAATTAGCAGAATGTCCACAGAAAAGCTGCGGTGTGGCACGGGCAATTCCGAAATGGTGGAATGGAATTATGGCATGGTAACAGCTGCTGCTGCATCAGCCCTACTTGCCACAGATGCCACCTGGGCATCCAGGCAGAACTGTGAGTCAAGGAGCACCCCCAGGTTCAGAAACTCAGGGAACAAGGAAGGGCGCACCCCATCAATGATGGAAGACTCCACCCCTTTGCCCCTTCCCACCAGCATCACATCTGTCTTGTCAGGATTCAGTTTCAGAAAGCTCATCCTCATCCAGTCCCCCACAGCTCTGTAAACACAGAGACTGCGGGACCTGGGTCAGATGAAAATGAGAGGTAAAGCTGAGTGTTATCAGCAGGGTTCCATCCTGTCGCCTTTATTATTTAATGTATATATGCAGCCCTTAGGGGAGGTCGTGAGAAGGTTAGGGGTGCGATGTCACCAATATGCTGATGATACTCAGCTGTACCTCCCTTTTTCAGCTGACCTAGACCCTGCTGTCTCAGTGTTTGGAGGCCGTGGCGGAGTGGATGTGGCAGAGCAGACTGAAGCTCAACCCCAATAAGACGGAGGTGATGGTGGTGGGGAGGGCGAGGGAGGTGTTGGCCCCCCTGATTGGGGGGAGTTGTCCTCCGATAGCTCAGCAGGTTCAGAGTCTGGGGGTGGTGTTGGACTCATATCTCCACCTGGATTGACAGGTGGAGGTAGTGGTGAAGGCCACCTTCCACCAGTTGTATCTAGTGTGGAGCTTGCGTCCATACGTCTCCAGGTTGGACTTGGCCTCCCTCATCCATGCCTTCGTCACCTCGAGACTTGACTATTGTAATGTGCTCTATGTGGGGCTGACCTTGTTCCAGGTCCAGAGGCTTCAGCTAGTGCAAAATGCGGCGGCTCAGCTCCTAACGGGGTCGGGTCATCGGGAGCATATAATACCTGTGCTCTGGACTCTGCACAAACTTCCAATAGCGTGCTGAGCCAGGATCAAGGTATTGGTGTTGATCTATAAGGTCCTTCATGGTCTGGGCCCCTCATACCTCAGGGACCGCCTCACCCTCCGCGCCCCAGAGTGACTCCTTCGGTCTGTTGGGGGTGCCTTCTTGGAGGTCCCCCATGTTAAGCAGGTGGCCACAATAGAGAGGGCATTCTCGGTGGCCGGGCCGCATCTTTGGAATTCCCTCCAGAGGAAGATCACCTTGCCCCAAGCCTTTTGACATTCTGGCGGGTTTGTAAAACCTGGCTGTTCTCCCAGGCCTTTGGGGAGGAGGGGGGAAGGGGGGTTAGGGTTTTTGCTCTTCCCTACCTTTTATTTTTATTTTTATTAATTTTGCTTTCCAACCCTGTTTTAGTTTTAAATTATTGTGTTGTTTTAAAATGTTTTTATGAAAAGTTTTTATTAAATTGTATGTTGCCCCGGGATGCCGTAGGCATGGGGGGCGACTCATAAATGTATAAAAATAAATAAATAAATAAATAAATAAATATTCATGGCACTGCACATCAAACCCTCTGACAATCTCACCTAAAGGCTGCATGTGCACGTTGAACAAGAGAGGGACAGAATGGAACTCTGCAGAACTCCACACGTGAGGTCCTGGGGAGATGAAGAAAAGTCCCCCAGAACCACTCACTGAGATCTTTCATCCAGGAAAGAATGGAACCACTGGAGAATAAATCTGCCTACCCCAGCATGGTCCCACAGGCGGATAACCAACATCTCATGGTCAACAGTGTAGGAGTTGACCAGCCACAGTCCAACTCATGGCATAGATCGTCGACCAAGACCACAAGCGCAGTCTCCTGGATGAAAGCCAGACTGTGAGGGGTCAATGAAACTGATGCAGTCCAGATGCTCCTGGAGCTGCTGGGCCACTACCCATTCAATAACCTTCCCTAAAAAAGGAAGGTTAAAGACTGGTCGATAACTGGCCAGGGCGTCAACGTCAAGAGATGGTTTCTTGAGCAAAGGTTGTACCACTGCCTCCTTAAGGAACCCTGAGACCTTGCCCTCCTGAAGAGAGGCATTGACAACCCCTGCCAGCAATGCTCACATTGTCTCCTGGGGGAGGCTTAACCAGTGAGGACAGGCATGTGTCAAGTTCACAAGTTGTAGCCCTCACTGGCCAAAGCACCTCCATTGCATCAGTGGATGACACCTGCTGGAACTGATCCCATAAAGCCAAGCAAGGTGGGGCATCCATAACCTCAGTACACCTACTGCCTCAAGTGCAGCGTTGACGTTGTGGTGAATATGAGCAATTTTATCCACAAAATAGTCTATAAATTAGTCGCAGCAAGCACTGGAAGACTCCAATTCCAGGCGGAGACAGGATGGACTGATCAGCCCCTTCACCACCTGGAAAAGCTCAGCTGAATGAGACTTTGCAGATGATATGATGGTAGCAAAGAAACCCTTCTTTGCTGACCACACAGCCACAGCATAGGCTTTTTAAAGAAGCTCTACGTTGCAATCATTCGGCTTTGGTGCGAGTAGGATGCCACCACCACTCTAACTGCCTTCCCTCAGGCAAATTGGAAAAGTGGAAAGAATCCAAAAGAACTGAAACAGAATACCCCCCAAATCATATGGATGAGTACCCATTTTATTTGCAGATATTGTTTGGGTACTCGAAAGGCTGCCTGAAAATGCCAATAATACCTGCAAATAATAAACCTACTACCAGTTTCAGCTCTAACGTTCCTTTACAATATTTACAGGAGAGAAACAGTCTCAATGCTGTTGAAATGGCAGGAGTAATGGGGAAGGATGAATTTAATTATGCATGTTCTGTAGTGCACGAGACTGTTTGACTGGTTTCTGTTCAGACAGAGACTGAAGGAGAAACAGGCACATTTTAAACTGACACGTCTCAAAAATAATAGCTCTTTACATTTCCTCTCCCTTTTCTTACTGTAGGTGGCTCCTCCACGGTACACAATCCCACCCTTCTTCCTTGCATCGAGCCATGATTATTAGAAAATATTTTTTCCAAAAAAAGACTTCTCTCCCGCATCCTCCCCACCTGTAGATTTCCAACTGAAGTCCCAGTATGAATCCTGACAAGTAGACGTGTTTAATATAAGACAATTATTTCCCTCTACCGTATCCCACCTTGCCACATAATTCCCACCCATTGGGCTCATCCGCAGCGTGACTTCATTGCAATATTTTCTAGAGCGCACTTGGGTTTCCCCTCCTGAGCAGAGGACGCCTCTTTCATACTAGTTTTATGTGACTGTTTTTAGAACGGGATATGGCCGGAGAGCACTCAGAAATGATATCAGGAATTGCTGTCACATTTGTTTAAAGCAATCAAATAAAATAGATAGGAAAGGGCAAAGCGACCTGGTCATGGGCTTAATGGGTGAACAGAGGAATGAATGCCATGGTACTTCTTTCATAAACGTATACAGGGGGTTGCGCAGCAGAATTCAAATTACTGACAAACAACTCATCAGGGAGAGATTTTGCTGTCAATACTGGATATTTGCAAGACCAAGTGTGAGATAAACAGAATAACTTGTGCATTAGATGTGTTCATTGGGTGTTTCAAAAATAGCTCATATTCTTAAAACATAGGCCCTTTTCACACAGACACTCTAACACTGATAAAATGGGTGCTACATTTTATTATACATGTTGCAGGGCACCATAGAGCATGCCTGCAGCCCTGCAACATGTATAATAAAATGTAACACCCATTTTATCAGTGTTAGAGTGTCTGTGTGAAAAGGGCTATAACTGCTAAATTGACCCTTATGCCAAAGTCTTATAAGCGCTAATAGAAAATGACTGTCTTTGTATAGGTTTATTCAAGCATCTAGTAGACTTTAAGAAATAATTATATCTCTCCTATAGAATTCTATAAGGTAGCTCAAAAATAATCTACAGAAAACGTCATTCACTATTAAATATTCTGTGTTTTTAGAATAATTTCTAGGAAGTCCCACTGGGTTATTCCATGGAACGTTCTATAAGACTTTCCAACATAGTTTTCTATTTACTCTTGCATACCACAAGATATGAAATAAGCAAAGCTGTATGAACCTGGGAAATTTTGACTTGCAGGAATTTGTGAGAGCTGGTTTTTCCAGTATGCTTTGCAGAGTTTTAGCTTCTCAAAATGTTTCCTTGATCTTTTGGATTTCATCTCAACCTAAAGCCCATTTGAAATCCTTCAGTAGTGCATGGTTTTCCACCCCTTCACCTCTTCTCTTCAAACCTAAATCAGGTGTATGCAAAATCAAATCTGGCATATGCAAACCTCAAACAAGCAGATCTCCATTTCAGGCTTGTGTTGCTCTGCTTTCTGTGTCCATAGCCATGTGTATGAGCAAAATGGAGATTTGAACCTTAGGGATGTGCAAGCAGAATGCGGTTCAGATGTTCGGATGTTTGGTGGTTCGGTTCAAAACCCGAGTTCAGGTTCGGATGTTCAGTTCAGTGGAGTTCGGTTTGGCTGAACTTGGCCAAACATTCGAAAATAGCGCTATCAATACTGATACCGAATTCAAAGATTTTTTTTGGTATTGGTATCATTTGGCCCTGAAACAACCCCTGGTCTCCACCCCTGGTGCCAGGAAGTCTGCTCCTCAGCTGCCTCCCCCTTCTAGTCACGTTTTTCCCATCCAAATTCACATTTTTCCTGCCCCCGAACTCATCCAAACTCACCCGAACATGACCAAACTGTTCAGCCGTTTTCGAGTTTGGGTCGGATGTTCATTTTGGACGTCCGAACAGACTGAGTTCGATCCAAACTCCGAACATCCGAACCGCGTTCGCACATCCCTATTGAACCTGCCACCCACTGATCCAGAGGCAGCAGTTCCAGAAGTTACACAAGAGCGAGTCTCCGTTTCTGCCTGAGCGAGGCATGTTTGTCCAAAGCTGGAAGTGTCACTTTGTACAATTTATTTATCCTGAAAAATAGAACTGACTGGGAAATTTGTTATGGAAGCATTTTCTGTTAGAAAACACTAATCATTTGGAAATTTCCTGTGAATGAGAAATAGCTATGCATTATTGGTCCCTCCATACTTTAAAACAATTTGGAACCAATGACAAACATCATAGAAACCAGGCATAATGCCATGGGAAATGTGGTCCTCAAGGGGAAAACTCCACAAAGGACAAATATTTATTCCTCTTGGACAACTCTAATCCCCATTGTGTGCAGATCAGTGCTGTGTAATTTGTGTCATTTTAATTAGAAACCTCGGTTCTTTTTCATGACTAGTGTTACAAAAATGGATGAATAAGCAAATGATTGTCATTTGCTGTCATCCATTTTCATTGTAGTTTTTCATTTTATTTATTAAAAATAATAACAATTAAAAAATCACTGAACATGCCCAAAATGGCCACCAGGGCTGTTCCGCGCATATGCAACCTTTTTCCAAAATGGTGCCAATGTTTCTGAAACCATTTTGGAAAAGGGTGCACATGCAAAGACTGCACTGATGGCCATTTTGCACATGTGCAGTGATTTTTAATTTTTTTAAATTAACTTAAAATAAACCACTGTGCATGTGCAAAATGACCACTGGACCATTCTGTGCATGTGCACCCTTTCCAAAAATTGTGCCAGCAGTGCCAGTGCCATTTTGGGAAAAGACTGTGCATGGCTATTTTGGCGTGGGCAGTTATTTTAAAAATATTTTCATTATTTTTAATAAATAAAATGAAAAAATACAAGAATAACAAAAATGAATGGGTCATTTGCAAAAGCCCCTCCCCCCCGGGGCTTTTGTAAACAAAACCAAAAACGAATATGAAAATAAATGGCTGGTCTGGGGCACATCCCTAGCACAGACTCTTTTACCTCAGAGAAGCAGGAAGCTGAAATAAATCCTGGTTCACTAAAGCAAAGCCACTATGTTTCATGGGAAATGAAGTTTTCCACAGGGAAAAACTATCACAAAGCAGTTAACTTCAGATGAATACATTTCTCATGATTCCTGTGATGCTTGGTGTGGAAAGCCATTGCTGTTGTCTGTTGTGTCCAAGAATAACTGGTGCCTCAGAAATAAATGGCACAGCCTCCTTGGTTGAAAATAGACAGGTAACTTTATTCTGCAACTCCCAGCTCAAATGCAGCTTGTTTAACTTTCCCCTGCCTCCCAGTCCTGTGCGTAAAACCTGGGATGGACTAGTTTGGATCTAGAACAAGAGCAGAAACAGGTACGAAATTTAGTACCCATGGGTAATATCCATATTTTTGGGTACTGCGTCCAGTACCTGACAGGTTACCAGGGCCCCGATCAGGTTTCCAGAAACCTGAAAAATCAGGTACTTCCGGTACTGATGTTTCAATTTATGAATTCCCAATTAGGATATCAGTATATTGAGATGAAAAAGTGGGGGGGGAAATGAATAAGAAAATAATTTTTTTTAAGTGATCAGAAGTAGTTTACTGGGACTGGAAATTGACTTTTGGGGACTGGAAAGTTGATTTTCTGGGATGCAAAATCCATAAATAAGTGTTTTAAGAAGAAAAACTAGAAGAAAAAGAAAAGTTAAAAAAAATTGGAACCAGAAGTAGTTTTCCAGAAGCGGAAGTTGCTGAAAAATTGTCGGAACGTGACAGGAAACTTGATAAATTGATGTTGGGAGTTGGCATATTGACAAAGATGTCAAAAAACTCTGTTCTGTAAGTCAACTTTCTGGAACTGGAAGTTGACATTTCAGGACATTGGGTACCTGAGCAGGCTGTAATTGGACAACAAAGGGTACCCGATTTTTACTGGGTCAATTCAGGCACTGGAAATTCAAGTTACCTGTTTTTGCGAGTACCCTCTTTCAGCTCTTATTTGTAACAAAGGGCACTCCCACATACTGGCAAGGGTCAGGATCTGGATCCCTCAGACACTAGAATTATCTATAGTGAGGAGTTGGTTATAATTGGCTGTATCCCACAAGAAATTTCTAAACAAAAGGAGTTTGTCCTTATTTCAGATAAATGTTACACCTAATATGCAATCATTTCTCACAATAAATGAATTCAGTGTTCTGGCTACCTCTTATATAAACCAAATGTTTAATCAACTGCCTCATTTTGATGTCCCAAACCCCGTTTCTACCACCAATATTTTTTTTAAAATAGTTTCCCCAAATTGTAAAATAGCATTGAGTTTTCTCCTATCACTATTTTGAGCCAGGGCTGGAAGACTGATGAGCAAACATATCCCTTTGTTCTCTCTTAATCAATGGGATTGAGTTCATAAGCTATACAGGTTCAGCTCACTTTGTCTATGACTGGGAAACAGTTTTAGAAATTCCTTGCCATATGCCACAAGCCCCTCTTTCCAATACCTCACGCTTTGCTAATAATGGTGCCATGGATGAGATACCCTCTGATCTTGACGACCATCTCATCGATGACCTCATTGTGCTGTGGAACACCTTGCCATTGATTGGAGGGTTCCTAGGCATTCGCTTCCCAGGCAGCAGCACTGTAGGTCTCTGTAGGTTTCAGAGGAGCTGCGGGTGCTGAAGCGGGAGGGGCAGCGGTTGGTGCGACAGTGGCATCGTTCGCATATTTAAGCCAACAGATTGTGACATAGAGCTAGTTTATGAGCCTATGCCATGGCTATTCAGGCAGCAAAAAAGGAGTTTTTTGCTGCCCTCATAACATCTGCAAAATCTCTGCCAGCGGAGCTTTTCTGGGTGGTGCGGGATCTGGTCAGTCTGGCCTCCCTCCACCTTGGAATGGAGTCATCTTGTGCCCACTGTGATATGTTTGTGGATTATTTTTCAGATAAAATCACTTGGATTCACCACTACTTTGATGCCGCATTTCTTGCAGTGGGGAAACTAGAGGTTATGGACCCTTGTCCCAGTTTATGAGATCAGTTTCAGTTGGTGACCCCCGCCGATGCAGAGGATATTCTTGGGACCTTCAGGACCACCTGTTGTGAATTAGATCCATGCCTGTCCTGGCTGGTTAAGGCCTTCGGAGAGACACTGGAGCCTTTGCTGACTGGGGTGGTCAATGCCTCCCTTAGGGAGGGCAGGGTGCCAGGCTGCCTTAAAGAGGTGGTGTACGGCCCCTGCTCAAGAAACCATCGCTTGATATTGATTCCCTTGCCAGCTATTGGTCAATCTCTAACCTTCCCTTTTTAGGGAACTGCCAGGCCACCACCCGTTCAATAACCTGCCCTAAAAAAGGAAGGTTATTGAACAGGTGGTGGCCTGGCAGTTGCAGGGGCATCTGGATCATGTCAGTTTCCTTGATCCCTCACAGTCTGGATTTCACCCAGGTTATGGCACTGAGACTGCACTGAGACTGCATTGGTCTATGACCTACGCCTGGAATTAGATCAGGGTCATTCGACCATGCTGATTTTATTAGATCTGTTGGCTGCATATGATACCGTTGACCATGAGATGTTGGTGATACACCTGCGGGAACATGTGGGGGTGGGTGGAATGGTTCTTGACTGGTTCTGTTCTTTCCTGGTCGGAATAACTCAGCGAGTGGTGCTTGGGGATTATTTTTCATCATACTGAGACCTCTCGTGTGGAGTCCCGCAGGGTTCTGTTTTGTCCCATCTTCTGTTCAATGTGTACATGCAGCCACTTGGTGAGGTGGTCAGGAGGTTTGGTGTGCAGTGTCATCAATATGCTGATGACACCTAGCTTTACCTCTCTTTTTTATCAGACCCAGGCCCGGCAGTCTTAGACCTTACTGTGTTTCTGGCAGCTGTGAGGGATTAGATGAGGGCTAATTGACTGAGGCTGAATCCTGACAAGATGGAGGTGATGCTGGAGGGTAAGGCAGTGGAGGTGATGGCCCCCATCATTGATGGGGTCTTTCCTCTGCTGGTTCCCCAAGTATGGAGTCTTGGGGTGCTCCTTGATTTGCAGCTTCACTTGGATGTTCAGGTGGAGGCTGTAGCAAGGAGTGCCTTTCATCAATTACATCTGGTGCATCGGTCATATGTCTCAGACTCTGACCTGGCCACTGTCATCCATACTTTCATCACCTCTAGGCTAGACTACTGTAACATGCTCTACGAGGGGCTACCCATGGTGATGGTTCAGAGACTGCGGCTGGTACAGAATGTGGTGGCCCATCTCCTGGTGGGACTGGGTCACCGGGAACATATTACTCCAGTTCTTCAATCACTGCACTGGCTGACTGGCTCTTCTGGCTCTTCTGGGCCCGATTCAAGGTGTTGGTGCTTGCATATAAAGCCCTAAAAGGTCTAGGCCCAACCTATCTTCAGGACTGCCTCATCCCTCAAGTCCTGAATCAGCCCTTGCGGTCATCGGGAGGTGCCGTTCTCGAGGTGCCCCGAGTTTTCCAGGGGGCCACAATGGGGAGGGCATTCTCAGTGTCCACTCCATGACTGTAGAACTCCCTGCTGATAGAGGCCTGATTGCACCCGGATTTCCCCTCCTTTCGACATAGTTGGAAAACCTGGCTGTTCTGCCTGGTCTTTGATGGGGAAGATGGATAGGGTAGGGTTTGGTTAGGGAATAGGAGTTGTTTTAATCCTCCTATTTGAAGTTTTTATGTTTTTAAAGTTTTACTGTTGTTGTAAGCCACCCTGAGTCGCTGTGCAGGATGGTTGGGGTATTAAATTTGTTTAATAAATAATAATAAATAAATAAATCACAGTCCTGCTGAGTTCTCCAGTCTTTTCTGTCAGTGAAGTGGCATTTGACGCCTTGATCTTTGAGGTCAATAGCATTCTGTCCAATACTGTTCATAAGTGGACAAAATGTGAGTCCGAGGGCACAGAAGGCAGGTGAGCCGTATGTGTCTCTGGGAGGGCTTTCTTCTGGTTAACACCTGGGGCCTGCAACCCTGCCCCCACCCTCTCCAGGACTATAAGAAGATGCCTTTGCCTGCAGTAGAGGGGAGTTGTGTCTCGGGGTGGGGGTGGGGCCTTGCTGCTAGATAACTCCTGGGGCCTGAAATCCTGCCACCACCCTCTCCAGGACTACAAGAAGATGCCTTTGCCTTCAGTACAGATGAGCTGTGTCTCTGTGTGGGCTTGCTACTAGGTAACTCCTGCAGCCCTGCCACACCCTCTCCAGGACTGTAAGAAGCTGCCTTTCCTGTAGGTAGTAGCCTGTGGCAGCTGCCATTCATGTGGGTTGAGGGTGGGGGTGGTTTTTTAAAGGTTGTTTTAATCGATTTTAAGCTGTTGGGATGTGCAAGAGAGTATGGGCAGGGGCTGGGTTGGGAGGGGGAAGAGTTTTGTTATAACCCTCCTGTTAGTAAGGGTTGTGGGTAGGATAGGTTTGGGGGGAAAGGGAGTGCTCTTCTCCCTCATTGGAAGGGGAAACAGATATGGGGGGATGGGAAGTGAAGGGGTGGAAGTGCCCTTGCTCTCCTGTGTGCAGGGGGTACAGGTATGGGGGAGATGACAAAAGGACCGTGCGAGTGCCCTGGACCACTGTGAGAGGGGGGTATGGGTATGGCAGGGAGCTGGGAAGAGGAGGGGTGGGAGTGCCTTGGTCCCTTCAAGGCTCTTCCCTCCATATGCATTATGGAGACCTGGCTGGATGGGGCATCTGGGACAGGATTTTCCAGATGGTGCCGGTTGGGTATTCTGTGCAGCTTCAATCTCAGCTCAAGGACTGGTGTGTGTGTGTGTGTGTGTGTGTGTGTGTGTGTGTGTGTATGGTTGGTAAGGACAGCTTGGCCTTTCGGAGGTATCTGGTATTTAACTCATCTGATATAGAGTGTGTCTACCTTGTGTTGGTTTTGACTAGGGATGGATTGGGAATCCTCTTGGTGTACTGACCACCCCAATGTACAGTTGATTCCCTAACTGCTGTAGCCAAACTGGTCTCAGAGGTGGTGTTGAAATCACCTAGACTTATTGTCTTGGGTGATTTCAACATACATGCCGAAGCTAGCCTTTTGGGGTGGAACAGGAGTTCATGGCTGCCATGACAACCATGGGCCTGAGAGAGACGAGTTGCTGGGAGCACATTACAGTGGTGCTCAGAAGTCTGCACTGGCTTCCTATAGCTTTCCAGGCACAATTCAAAGTGCTGGTTTTGATATTTAAAGCGCTAAGTGATCTGGGCCCCACCTTTCTGAAAGACTGCATTTCCTTCCATGCCCCATTACAGACTCTGCTATTTGCCAGGAGTGCTTCCCTGTGGGTATCATCTGTTAGCTTTGTTTGTACAACAGGGGCTTGCAGTGAGGTGCTCTCAGTTGCTGGCCCAATGCTTTGGAATTCCTTTCCCCCAGAGGTTCATTCGATCCCGAGTCTTGGCATTTTCCGGAGGCAGTGTAAGACCTTTTTATTTGAAAAGGCATTTGGTGGATGGGAATAGGGGATTGGGATGGTTTGGGGGGGTTGGGAGGGGTGACTGTATTGGTTGTGTTTGTTGGGGGTTGTGGTAGGGTTATGGGGGGTTGGAGTCTAATGTTTTTATGACCTGTAAGCCACCCTGAACCTTTGGGAAGGGTGACATATACATTTAAATAAATAAAAATAAATTAAAAATGTTTGGGAAGCCTAAAATATCAGCATGTTGCTTTTCCAACCACTGCATCCTCTCTAAAGAGGAGTACTCAGGTGATGAAAACCATCAATTTGGGTGGCCTAGCCTCCCCTAGTTTCCGTTGCCTGCCACTCATGCTATGGAGTTTGGAATACAGACAATGTACATGTGCAAAATTTCACAGGAGATTTGTTACAATTTAAAAATCAGATCTTGGTTCTAAGTGAATATGTGAATCTGGAGAAGTATGCAGCTTTTGTATGGTCAAGAACTCGTTTGGACTGTTACCATGGGTGATATTTCAACTAATTACCAGCTAGTTCTGTAAGAGCTGGGCACCACACATCCCACTTGTGTATTTCGGTAGGCTTTTAGCAACTGTGTATGCTGGTAGGTTTTAACAAACTGGAAGATTATTACCCCTGATTGTTACCATTCATAAAAGTTAGGGTAGGGACCTTTCTCAAATTATGATTGCACAACACCAGTACTTTGTTGTTATTTTCTCTCTATTCAATTTATTTGAACGTGACCATTGGTCATTGTCAACATACAAAAGACAAAAAACATACAGACATAACATATAAGAAAAACCCCTTGTAACTACACAGATACATTTAAAATTAGGTTTATACCTTCACAATCACTACTGCCCAGGCTACCCCCTATTGGATCCCTCCCTCTTATTATGGCTGCTCCTTAGCAATATATTTAAGATCCTAATGGGGCCCTAGATCTCTAGTACAGAATGAATTAATTAGTTTATTAACATGACAAAGTCATTACTGGCATTTGCCCCTTGCAAAAATAACAAAAAGTAAAAAGAAATAGAATAGAGTAATACATACTCCCAGTCAACACAAAGTCTGCACAACAAAACATGAAACATTCAAGCCTCGCATTTCCAGTTATCTGCTGCAAAGATATGCTCTTCCCAAAAGGGTCCCCCTCGGGCCAAAGCTACGCCATTTAGTCCACAGTATCAGGGGCCGGTAGAAAGGCGAGAAACTTTTCCCGGATCTGCATTGCCTGGCTCAAAAAACTTCCCAGATTCCTAATAACCTGGGGCTTGGAGTTTTTTAGAAGATACTCCAGTATGGCGGTCTCCGACCACCCTACTAATTTGTCCAAACTTTCGGCCAGGTACTTCCCCCTGAGCGCATCATATAGGTGACAAGACTTCACAACATGGCCCACTGTCTCCACTGTTTGATTATTGAAAGGGCATAATCTGTTCAAAAAGGGGGTTCCGTCCAGCCGCCCCTCATAGACCTGCGTGGGTAGAGCATTAACTTGGGCCCTGAAAATCAATTGCTTTCCCCTAAAAGACTGGGCCACTTCAAGATAAGGTGCCAAGGTCTCACCCTCTGGCATCCATTGATGATATGACTGCATGTGCGGGGAACTAGCAATTGTAGCCACCTCGTTTTGCCATTCTATGTCCAAGGCCCTGAGACTGATTTCTTTCCAGGCCGCCACATACGATTTATCCTCAAAATAGGCCATGGAGAACCCCATTCGGGCCAGCTGCTTCTCCACCCAGGTTTGCCAAGGGCTCACAAATGCTTCCTCCCTAATGTTCTGGAGGAGAGCAGAACACTGCCCCCGCCACATTTTGCACCAAAATTTTAGTGCTCTCAGAACCACATCAGTGTGCCAGCTTCGCTGGCCCATTTCTATTCTAAGGGCAGCAAAGGGGGTGCCTCTTGGGCTGGCCAACAGCGCCTGCAAGAACCTAGCCTGAATACTGTTTAGCTTTTTAGAGCAGTCCGGGGCCCAAATTTTGGCACCATACAAATATTGGGCCCTTACTTTGGCATTAAAGGTTCTTGTCACTGGCTTCACGGCATGCCTGCCTAACTTAACAAAGAACTGAAAAAGGTTCTGAGAGGCTGATTTGGCCACGGCTTCGGCCCTTCGCAAGTGCTCCCCCCATCGGCCCGACTTATAGAATGTCAGCCCCATATATTTAAAGCTTTTGACTTGATCGATGGTATGTCCTCCTACCCGCCACGTATACTGGAGCCGTCTACTTGAAAAGACAATCAGCTTAGATTTTGAAAGGCTGATGGCCAGCTTTTTCCTCCTGCAAAACTCCTTAAAGGCCTCCAACTGCCTGGCCAAGCCTATGCGGGTTTGCGACAGCAGTGCCACATCGTCTGCATACAATAATGCCCCCACCGCTCTCATTGACAGCTTGGGGGGAAAGAACCTCTGCTCAGCCATAATATCTACAACCCCATTAATATAGATGTTAAATAAAGTGGGCGCTAACACACAGCCCTGGGGTACCCCAGTCCGCACTCGTATTGGCATTGTTAAATGCCCTTGTGAATTAAAGCGTATGCTCACTGAAGCGTTGGCATATAAGGATTTAATTAAAAACAGAAGTCTTTTATCTATATGCAGTTCCAGCAGCATCTCCCAGAGGGTAGGTCTATCCACCGAGTCAAAAGCTGCCCTTAAATCAAGAAAGGCGACAAAAAGCACCTTAGGCTTTTGAGCGTATTTAACGATAAGGTACTGCAGCACAAAACATAACTCGGTGGTAGACCTACCCTCCTGGAAACCCGCTTGCTCCGGGGTGAGAATCTTCCTTTCCTGGATCCAGTTATCCAGTCCCTCTGCCAGGAGATGCCCATACAATTTAGCCATTGCACTCAGTAGACTGACGGGTCTATAGTTCGCCGGAGAATGTCTGAGGCCTTTTTTAAATATAGGTGTTATTACGGCCCTACTCCAGCCCTTGGGTATCATCCCTGTGCTATTAATGGCTGTAAATAATGAAGTAAGGGCCGGATACCACCAGTTCCTTTGTTCTCTAATAAATTCTACCTGTATCAGGTCTAGCCCTGGCGCCTTGTTATTTTTACACCTGTCCACCACCCTTTCTATGTCAGCCTCCACAATAGGTAACCAATCCGGGCTCTCCTGTAGGGAAGAAGACTCCTCCCCCAGTTGGGGTTCCCCTGATCCTACTCCATACACTTGTTCATAATACGTCACCCATTCCTGAGGGGGGATTGAAAATAAAGGCACTCTCCGTTCTCTCCCAGTGGAAGCATTCACCAGTTGCCAGTAACGTCTAGAATCACGCCGTTTGGCAGCTTCTATCAGGTTAGCCCATCTATCACTGTCGTACTTCTGCTTTTTCCTGCGAATTAGCTGCCTGTAGCTCGTCCTGAGCTGAACATATTCTGGTGGTGGACTTGGCAAGTGAGCCCTCCTATACTCCTTATGCATAGATATCAACTGGACCTTGGCCCTCCGACATTCCCTATCATACCATGGTTTGCCGAGGCCTGTCCTGGCTTTCAGTTTGCCATGGAGACTTGTTTTAATATATTCCTGAAACCGAGCTCCCAGCTGATCGTAAAGTTCCACAGCTTAAATTGGGCTGGTTTCTGCCATCAGGTGCGCTTTAAGGGCAGTGACCTCCAGTGTCTTTAAAGAAGACGCCAGTGTTGACGCTATACCCTTGCCCCATTTTACTGACCTTTAGGTTTCTGGGCAAGCCTCGTTGCCCGAAATTTGTGGGGGATCCTGCCCCTGTTCCAGGTCCGGGTCAGCTCCCTCCCCTCCCACAGACAGAGTCAAAGATAGAGGCAGGTGGTCTCCCATTACCCCATCCCTGACCCTAAAGTCTATGATGTCCGCAACTACTGAGCCGGAGACCGCGATGTAGTCAATCACACTGCAGCCTGCGACCCCCAGGTAAGTAAATTCCCCGTCCAAGTCACTTACGGCCGTCCCGTTTAAAATATATAGGTTTTTCTCATATATCAATTTCCCCAGCCGGATACCTGCGGAATTGATTCGCTGGTCCTTTGACCTCCTCGAACTGAGCCTGCCTGTTAGGGAGTAATCAGGGCATAGACAGTATGGCTCCAGTGCATTATCATTCGGCCCAAACCGGGCATTGAAATCCCCAGCCAGGATGACCATCCCCTCTGGGTATTGGTTTCCTAGTCCGGTAATCAGCTCCTGCAGCTCATTCCACATAGATGGGTTATATGAGCCGGCGTTGGTGGGAGGTACATAAGCTGCTACCACCACCAAGGTGCAACTATCCAGTTTTATCACCACCCCCACAGCCACTGGAGAAGTTGCAACCTCTATAAGCTCCTTGGCCTTAAGTTTGTCTGCAACCAAACATCCCACTCCCCCACAAGGGTGACCTCTGGACTTAAAGTTAACTGCCTGAATACTGAACGTCCTAAATCCCTCCTGCTCCAGAGGTTCTTTTGCCCATGTCTCCTGGACTAATATGATGTGGGCCTCTTTTAAGGTCTGCGAAAACTCGGCATTACCTAAGTGTCTGCGCCACCCTGCCATGTTCCAGGAGCAGGCTGTTATCTCCCTTACCCCTGAGCACTCTTGATGTCAAGCGACCTCCTCTGAGGATGGGTTCTGTCCCAGGATCCCATCCGGGTTGTTACTTGCCCTATCCTCCTCTTCCCCCTCAGCCCCAAATGCCTGATCTACCAGCAGGGCAGCACCCTCACCTCCTGTATTAATCCGTTCTTTACAGTAGCCAGGACTAGTTACACTGGGAACTTTTGGGTAATTTCCTGCAACCCCTGGTTCTAGCAAAGCTTCCTCCCCTGAAGCCCCACCAGCTCCAGGGTTGCCGCCTGCCAGGTTCAACAGCCTGATCTCAATGGGGATAGTTCCAGCCAACATGGTAGAATTAGTAGCTGTGGCTACCGGATTAAGACTACCCCAATTCAAAGGGGCTGAAGATTGCCTTTGAGCCAATGACCACCCTGCTTTTCTGGGTAGTAATGGAATGGTGGCTGTAGTCTCAAATACTCTTCCTACATAAATCCCCCAACTTGCAAACAGCTTAATATGGCTTAATAAATATTCGGCTGCGACCCTAGTGCATAAATAAATTACCAGCCTTTGGGTCCCTCGGGAGTAGGGTGTAATGGCGAATATAATTATGTGGCAAATAATGCCCCAATATGGCCTCCAGGTTTGCGCTTATATTTCCTTTCGTATCCCATGGAATGTATCTGCCGCACGGCAGTGGTACCACTCTTAAGGATAAGGCTGTGGGACTTGTTGGTATTATATAAATAATTCCGAGGAGAGCAAGGCCCTTGGATGGGCTATTGTGAACTTAATAGTGTCATGGCAATAGGAGGGCGGCTCAAAGACCCGGTCTTTGGGGGGTATTTTTCATTTTTTAGATAGCCTCTTAGTAAGTCTGGCATAGCACCTTAAAGGTCCCATTTTATGTTATATTAAATTAAGTTTATATAAAGATATTATCATTCAGGGGTCTATGAGAAGCAGATAGTAGACATTTTGTACAATTTACTTAGACTGCCTTTTGCATGCTGTCCCTGTCCTGCAGGGTACAAATTTGATCAAACTTCTATAAACTACAGGGTTTTAATACGTATAATTAGAGTTAGTCTATTAGGAACCCCTGGAAATAATATAGTTTTTTCTATCTTAGGAGCTAAGTCACATTGAGATTTGCCCTGGATAGAGCAAAGTATTCATTTGTAGTAGGGGCCGTGATAGAGTGAGATAGCTTGTCAAAATGCTAGATAAATTAGGGATGTGCAAACGCGGTTCGGAAGTTTGGAGTTCAGCCCAAACTTGGCCTGTTCGGAAGACTGAACCGAACTTCCAAACCGAACGCTCGAACTTCCGAACAGTTCGGAAAAGTTTGGATGAATTTGGATGAGTTAGGGGGCAGGAAAAACATGATTTTGGGTGGGAAAAATGTGACTGGAAGGGGAAGGAAGCTGAGGAGCAGACTACCTGGCACCAGGGGTGGTTTCAGGGCCAAAAATACTGATACTGAAAAAAATTGGTTTCGTTTTCGGTATAATTGCGCTATTTTCAGATGTTCGGCCAAGTTCGGCCAAACCAAACTCCGCTGAATCGAAGAGTCAAATCCAAACTCGGGTTTCGGACTGAACATCCGAACATCCAAACGGCATTCTGTTCGCCCATCCCTATAGATAATTCAATTTGTCTTGGGGCTACATCTCACTAGAGACAGCTCTGTAAAGAGCAAGGTACTCATTTTCCACTTCCAGCAGGGCTATGCTCACCAGGGATCTAAAGGGCAAGGCACCTGTATTCCTTCAGGGGCTAAGCCTTACCAGGGACAGCCCTGCAAAGAGCAAGGCACTCATTTTCCAGCAGGGGCTAAGCCTCACCAAGGATAGTTCTGTAAAGGGCAAGACACTTGTATTTTTTAAGGGGCTAAGGCTTGCTAAGGACAGCTCTGTAAAGAGCAAGGCATTCACTTTCCAGCAGGGGCTAAGCTTCGCCAGGGATAACTCTGTAAAGGACAAGGCACTGGTTTTCCTTCAGAGGCTAAGCCTAAGCTCTGCAAATAGCAAGGCACTTATCTTCCAGCAGGGGCTAAGCCTTACTGTTACTAGGTATAGCTCTGTAACGGGCAAGGTACTTGTACTCCCTTAGGGGCTAAGCCTTGCCAGGGATAGCTCCGTAAAGAGCAAGGCGTTTGTATTTTGTGGGCTAACCCGTTAAGGACTGCTTTTGTTAAAGAGTAAGCCCCATAGTACCTTGGGGATTGAGCTTCTGTGTGGTTAAATAATTCATTTTGATGAAAAATTGACTGGGTGTTGGGAAGTACTGTGAAATTTAATTGGTTCAGCATCTTGAATCTGTTAAATTTATGATGGCTGTTCCAAATATGACTCAGAAAAGAGGGAGATTGTGTGCAACTCCTCCTGAGTCTGGATCAACTATGTTAAAGCAGCTTAAACCTTTTGATTTAGGTTTCCCTAATAATGACAAAGGGACCAGATAATGGGAATTCCTTGCTCTTCCAATCAGTTTGCATCTTTGGATACTGAAGAGAACTTTTCTTCTCCGGTAGGGACTAATTCTGAACCAGTCCAGGGTGCAGGGAAACTCCCTACTTCCAACCAGGAAGACTTGAGGGAGCAGACAAAAGGTGAACAACCTCCTTTAAAGGCTAATCCCGCTCTTATTAATTTGTTGGGAGAGCATTGCATATTAACTGGAAAGTTAGTCTCTATCCTATTAAGGAACATGAAGGAGACAAATCGGTCTTTGAGGGGAATTCAAACTGTTTTAGATCAAATCTTCCTTGATACACAGTCTATCGCCTTCTCTGTAACAAAGTTGTCACCTGTGCGGGGAGCATTACAAGGAAAACACATTCCCGACTCCCAACCAGCGGGCAAAAGTAGACAGGTCTTGGAAGCAAATTCCTCTACCGTTAATTCACAGTTGTCATTAGACATAGTTACTTTGGTCTTGGTCTTCCCATGACCTAATGGCGTACACCCAGAGTGGCATCTCAAACATTTAGTTTGTAGACATCTCAATTGGCTTCTTAAGTTGAGATTGAGAGTAACAGATATCATCAAGATTCAATCTCTTCCACCTACGGAAGGGGCTAGAAGAGGGATCATTAAGTTTGTTAATAGGAGGATCACAGATAGAATAAAAAGGGCTTCAGATCTTTTAGGGTCTTGGGTGATTTGGATTTCTAGCTTTTTTTCAGCTACTCCCCTTATTCATTCTTCAACTAATCTACAGGTTGCCCCAACCTCTTTAAATAATGGGGAGTGCCTGTTGGCCTGGACTTGGGCCAACAGGAAGGTTTGGAGGGTCCTCTCCCAGTGGACTAGCCAGTTCCAGTTTTGGATGAGGTTGCAGATTCAGACCAACCTGCTTGTGATGAAGTTTCCCAGGGAGCAAAGGGGGAGGGGGAGGAGAGGAGTACAGTGCTGGTACAAGTTCTCTCTGAGACGGAATGCACTCAGGGGTCTGATATTTTGACTTCTTCCATGGAACGTTGTTTTACGAGTGTAGGACATGATTAGACTTTAGTCCCTCTAACCCAGGCTACTCAAGATCTAGACCATGCTCAAGCCTCAATTTTAGATAGACTGGGTGTCATTCATGAAGAATTAAAACAGGCTTTTTCTACTGGGAACTCTGATCCCCATCGAGTAGAGTTAAACAGCCAGGGCTCAGTAATTCAGCTTGAGACTATGAATTCTGTGGACACCCAGTCAGTTAGATCTCCTAAGGGAACCCCCATGCAACTGTCTAATGTCCAACTCCTAGAGGAGCCTATGGAGCTTACGGACATGATGGCTGCTAATATGGATCATTTCAGGAACAGGGCAATAATTTCAGAGATTCAATTTGTAGAAGATAATTTTATTCTGTTCAAGTGACTCTCGAGGCCCCCTTCTGTTATGTGGAAAATTTTGAGTTGGAATATTGTTGGTTGGAGATCAAGACTTTATGATCTAGATTTTCTTGGGTATATTGCAATTTTTGATATAGTTTTAATCCAGGAGACATGGGTGATTTCAGAAATGTCCCTGGAAATTTTTTCGGTGTTTTCATGCCCTGCGATCTCTGTCAAATCAAGAGTTAGGCTTAGCGGGGGGATGGCTTTGTTAGTTGCCAACTCATTTAAGGCCTCAATAACTTGTCTGCAGAACTGTGACCCAGTGGCTGCTGCTTGGCTAATTTCCTATTCCCCAATGGATCTTTCTATGATGATAAATATCTATATTCTGACAGTCAATCCCCCATACTTTGCCAATTCTATCTGTCAGGAACTAGCTGTTTGGATAAGAGAACTCAAGGACAATTACTCTAATGTAGGTTTGATAGTGGCAGGGGATTTGAATGCACATTTGGGGGACTCAATAGACACCTCAAATCTTGATGTTTCTATTGTTTGTGATCTTTCTTTAAGAATGAGGGTGTCCAAGGATACTCACACTATTATTTCAGCGGTTGATATGAGATGTTTTCTGGATTTGGTGGACCTAACAATTGTAAATGGTGCGTCTCTTGGGGACACGTTAGGTGAATTGACCTTCATGTCTCATATGGGATCTAGTATAATGGATTATGTACTGTTGTCAGAAAGATATTTGCCACCCTTTGTAGACTTTGCTGTACTTTCCGCCTCCGAGACAGAACACCAACCTCTTGAACTTATTTTAGCCAAGACAGGATTGTCGGAGTGGGGAAGAACCAGAATTTATGGAAGAAAGAACTACACTCATTATTTCCACTACAAGAACTAGGGATGGACGAACAGATCGCGGTTTGGGTTCAGCCGTTTGATTCGGCTGTTTTCGGTTCGTCTGTTTGGTTCATCAGTTCGGTTAGTTTGCTGGGTTCAGGTTCGGCCGTTTGGTTCAGCCATTCGGTTCGGGTTCGACCGTTCGGGAAATGTTTTGTTATGGGTGTTTTTGTTGTTTTTTATATGGTTTTTTGGTTTTTTATTTGGTTTTATATGGGTTTTTTTTTGTTTTTTATTTGTTTTTTTTTGTTTTTATATGGTTTTTTTAAATTTAATTTTTTAATCTAATATTATATATATATATATATATA
>QEPC01004664.1:20090-36363 GCA_003113815.1 Sphenodon punctatus | reverse complement strand
TACTGCTTTGCGATCAGTATGGCTTGTCCCCCTGTTGCCGGAAGGGATCTCCTTGGATATTAAGGGGTGTTATCTCCTCCTTCTCTCTTCACTTCAGAAGGAGACGATCGAGGCTTTGGCATCTTATACTTATTTGGCCTCAAAGAAGAGAGATAGTATTTGCGCGAAAATGGAGGGGAGGGAGATGGATACCAAGGCACCCCGATTACCACCTTAGGGGGTGCATTGCTAAACTCCTGAGATTTAGCTGGGCCATTATTGATTGGGCCATAAGGCTGTCATTGACATATATTTGTTGTTATGCCACTTAACTTATTCTATTTTTCAATTAAGTATTGGAAGTTGTAACGCTACCAGATTCTATGTGTGATGATTGATTTATATTATATTTATAAGGTAAAATGTAGTTTTATTTTCTACAATTATTGAATAGTTTTGTATGTTTAGTTATGTCATGGTTATGTGATATGTTATGTTATGGTATGCTATGCTATGTTATGGCCATGGTGGAAGCCCGTGCCAAATAAAGATTTGATTTGATTTGAGTTCGGTTCGGCCAGTTCGTGTTCGAATTCGGTCGTCCGAACAGGCAGAGTTTGGGCTGAACTCCGAACTTCCGAACTGTGTTCACCCATCCCTAACAAGAACTAGATGGACCCAGGAGTTGGAACAGACCCTTGTCCAGCTCTTTAATTCTGCTCAGTATTTGAAATATAAAAATATTATTCTCAATCAGGAGGATAATTCTTTAGAGGTCATCAAACACTTAATACAAGACGTACAGCCATTCCTGGTGTCCTCTGGCATCTTCCAATCAGAGAATCAGCTCAAGCTAGGCAGTTGATTTGATTCAGAGTGACGTGTGGCTAAATCCAACTTGAGGAGGCTGGCCTGGGTGGTCAGGAATAATCAATATAGTAGATCCTTTTTAAGTAAAGCTAGAGCAGAAAATAAATCTCTTCTGAAGTCTAAAAAGAGTGAATTTCAGAAGAGGTCATGGCTAGAGCTGCGAGAGGCCATAAACGGTAGGGCCCCCAAGGTATTTTGGAGTCTAATTAGGAAAGCCTGTGTTTCTGCTGCATACAAATCTGCAGCAGTTATTGCCCCTCAGGTATGGGAGGACCACTTTAGAGCATTATTCTAAGAGCCCGCCTCAGGAGTTTTTATGTTTAGAATTACACCCAATTGATAAATTGCCTCCTTGGCCTCCGGTTCTATCAGCAGCAATAGAACTTTTGAGTCTGTATTTGAAATCCAATTAGGCCCTCAGCCCTGATTTCATTCCAGAAGAATTTCTTAAGTCTTATTGTAGCTGTTGGAGTGTTGTGTCGGCCTCCTTATTCACAACCATAAATAACACAGGTGTATTTCAGGTCCTTTGGCTGAATAGCATAGTGGTTCCAATCTTTAAAAAAGGTTCTTCATCAGACCCGGGAAACTATTGGCCTATTAATCTGTTAAGTATAGTTGGAAAATTATATGCCATGTACCTGTTAGGGAGACTACAAGAGTGGGTGTATTCGGAATCAATTTTGGGCCTGGAACAGGCAGGCTTTTTCCCTGGGGTCTTGAGTACAGACCATATATTTATGGTTAATTGAATAATTATTACGAGCAGCCTTTGACACTATCCATTGGTAGCATTTGTGGGCAAAGCTTGCTGCATTGAATATAGGTCAGTGTTTATTATTCCTAATAGCTGCCTTGTATCAGGGTACTACCCTTCAGATCAGGCTGAATATGCAGGAAACTTTGACGGATTAAGTTCCCACTGCCAGAGGTGTTTGTCAGGGATGCCTGCTGGCTGCCTTGCTTTTTAACCTGCATATTAATGGGGTGGTTGATAAATTAAGGGATCCAATCTATCATCCCGGACTTGATGGAAGGACTTTGCCCACACTCCTCTACGCCGGCGACACAATTTTACTGTCCCAAACCATGACAGGACTAAGGAGATTAATGAATGGGTTCCACGATAATTGCGCAGCTGAATTTTTATTTATTTATTTCTTATTTTATTTCTTAACATTTCTATGCTTCCCCCTCATGCCCATGGCATCTTGGGGCAGCTAACAATTCAAAAAAACAATAAAATACATTAAAACCAACATCAATTTTAAAATAATTTAAACCCCCCCAACCCTAACCCTACCCTCCAGTTCCCCCAAATCCCCTACCCCACCCCACCAATCTCCCCCATTTACCCCTCCCTACCCCCACCCCTCCAAAGCCCTGGGCAAAAAGCCAAGTCTTGCATGCCTACCAAAAGGTGAACAGACCTGCGGCCAGGTGGGCTTCCTTCGGTAGGGAGTTCCACAACCATGAACCAATCACTGAGAACGCCCTCTCCATGTTGGCCCCCCACCTTACATGGGGGACCTCCAGATGGATGCCTCCACTGTATCGGAGGGTTTGTCCTGAGTTACGGAAGGTGAGGCGGTCCCCGAGATAAGAGGGACCGATACCGTATAGGACTTTGTATACCAATACTAACACCTTGAACTTGGCTCGGTACGCTATAGGCAGCCAGCGCAGAGATCGGAGTACTGGTGTAATGTGCTCACGGCAACCCGTCCCCGTAAGGAGATGGGCCGCTGCATTCTACATCAGCTGCAGCCTCCGAACAAATATCAAGGGAAGTCCCACGTAGAGCGCGTTGCAGTAGTCGAGCCTCGAGGTAACGAAGGCATGGATGAGAGTGGCCAGGTCGCGTCTGGAGATGTATGGGCACAGCCTCCGCCCCAGCTACAGCTGGCGGAAGGCAGCTTTAGCCACCACCTCCACCTGCCGATCCAGGTGGAGGTCCGCATCCAAAATCACCCCCAGATTCTGAACCTGCTGGGCAACCGGAGGGCAGACCCCCCCAATAGGGGGACCTGACACCTCCTTTGCCCTCCCCACTACCATCACCTCCGTCTTGTCTGGATTCAGCTTCAGTCCAATCCGCCTTCATCCAATCCACCATGGCCTCCACACACTGGGAAAATATCGAGAGGGCAGGACCTGGGTCCATTGAAAAAGAGAGGTACAGCTGCATGTCATCAGCAAACTGGTGACAACACACCCCGAACCATCTCACGATCTCCCCCAGGGGCTGCATATACACATTAAATAACAGTGAAGACAGAATGGAACCCTGCGGAATGCCACAGGTCAAGGTCCGGGGGCTCAATGTTTCAGCTCCCAGCACCATCTGCTGGCTTCTATCTGAGAGGAATGAGTGGAACCATCCAAGAATGGTCCCATCCAGGCCCCTAGATCTTGCAGCTGTCTCAACAGCAGCCCATAGTCCATGGTATCAAAAGCGGCCGAGAGATCTAGCAGTTAACTTTTGTCAGTTAACTATGGGAAAACCAAAGTACTAGTGATTAGCCGGGTTCGAATACACCATACCTGGGTAATGGGAGACCAGAAAATAGAGCAAGTGTGTTGGTATAAATACCTAGGAGTCATCTTCTCAAGCTCCTCTTCCTGGCACCCTCGTAACAGGGCTCTACTTGAGCAGGCTAAATAGAGCGCTAAAGGAATTCTGTCCTTTTTCTGTTCTAAAGGAGGCAGGATGGTGGTTCTGGCCTTAAAAGTATTTAGAACCAAAGTTTTGGCACAAATCCTATATGTGATCCCGGTTTGGGGGATTGGCACCTTATCAGAGGTGGAACTGGTTCAGAATTATTTCCTGAGAACAGTTTTGGGTGTCCCTAAAGCCACACCCACAGTATTTCTTCATTGGGAGATGGGTTCTAGACAAGTGGCTTCATTAGCCAAAATTGCTATAAAATTCTGGCTATGCTTAAAGAGAAACCCTGGAACACGCTATTGAATTTGGCCATATCGTCACAAATTTCAGGCCCATGGGAAGCTGAAATTTCTAGGTTGCTCGGATCTTTGGGTTTCTTGGATTGCCAAGACCAAAAACTGCAAATCAGTAGAGAAGCCGTTAGCTCACAAAAAAATTGCTCCTTTGTATAATCTGTTCTCAGTCCCCTCCAGAGGTGCAAGATACTTGTAGGCCATGCCTGAGAGGAAAATGCAACTTATGTTTACTCTGGCAAGATTTAATCTTTTACCATCTGCAGTTATTGAGGGTAGATTCCAGAAGGTCCCCTATTCACAGAGAGTGTGTCCCTATTGTGAGCAGGGGAGGGTAGAATCGCTTGCATATGTGATATTTGACTGCACGCTATACACTGTAGCCAGAGAGACATTTCTGGCCCCGTTAATCAGTAATTTAGCTTAGGCAGTCAAGGAGATACTATGGTTTATTTACTGTCTGATAGAAATCCCTCAATATCCTTTGTTATGGCTAAAAATTTTTTTTGTCCTTTACAACTAGGAGATCAGTAGCAATACTTTGGGGTCTATGGTTATTTTGACATACAATCACTTGTGTTAACTTATGTGTTTTGTTATTACCTTGCTGCCTATATAATTTTTATTTTTGCATGTTTTTCTAAGGGGCCTTTGACTGGTTGGTATTGCTGAAATTTCTGTATAAGAAAAGGGTTTGTAGTCAACTTGTAATAACCTTATTGTTTGTTTGTCAACTAGGATGTTGGACTTAAACAGGATTTGGGATTGTCCATTCCTGGTGCCCGTGAAAGAGAAAGGACTTTGTGTGATTGAGCCACTAAATCCATCCTTAATGGGAGCTCCAGCAGGGTTTGCGTTAGTCTGTTCTCAATGCTGATTGAAGGGCTAGGAGATTTTTCTTTTCCCTACAAATGGCCTTAGCTGGAATGGGGTCTACTCCTTTTAGTGCCTGATGAAAGGCATGTTCTGTGTTAGATATATTCATTTATCCAGTGTGTGCCTGGGCTATTTTAAATTTTATTTTTATTAATTGTATTTACATGTTGTTGTGTCCCCACCCCCCATGTATATTTGAGTTTTGTAATTCTTTGCTAAGGCCAAAGGCCATGCAATAAACTTGACTTGACATGATATAAATAATTAGGAAGAAGAAGATTACCTATCTTATTAAATAATAATAATAATAATAATAATAATAATAATAAGAAGAAGAAGAAGAAGAAGAAGAAGAAGAAGTGGCAATATTCTTATATAGCACAGGCAAAGTACCTGGTGTCATAATTTGCTACAGGTCCCTACCCTGACTCTAAGGAATGGTAACAGTCATGGGTAATATCCTGACTGTGAGCCCCGGGCTGACAGGCCCTGATGTAGGATTTATGGTGGTTTATTTATGTTTAGATGGTATAGCATGGTTTATTTGACCTCTCCATTGCTCTGAGTTTATCTGAAGCAAGTAAATCCATTTTTGCACAGTAGTTTGTTAGGTTTATTGATAGGATGCAGGTGACGGTGTTTGGCACAGGAGGACGTACTTTCTCAGCACACACCCTTTATGATCTATCCTTTAACCCCCTACTATCTATCAATAATAGAAAGCTAAGCCCGCCTCCTTATATACCAGCACACCATGACGCATAGAGTAGCAACACAATTGTACCTGGCCCACATGAAAAAATCCCAAGCCAAATGTTCCAGTGATCATGGGCCGCTTTTTTAATCTACTGGACTTCCATTGGCCAGGCTGAGACTGAAGTAGTAGTGAGAACAGTGAGTGTTTTCAGATGGATGTGGGGCTGCCCTAACCCAAAGTTGCACTGAAGGTGAACCCCCATATACGCCCACTCTCAGCCCCGCCTGGGTGGGTTCAGATAGATTCAACAGGATGTCTGGCTCGCGGTCTGCTCGCACGGTTCCCCCCCACACACACACCATAGAGTTGTGGGCAACTACCCAATGTTCTAGGCTGGTGCCTGAAAATCTATGATATTACCCAGGGCAACAGGGGCTTCAGGCCAGTGCATTGAGTTTGTCCAGCCTACTCTGCTGCTCTGCTCCGCTTCTACATCTGGCAGGCTGTCTTCAGATGGATGGGTCACCCAGGGGTGAAGCAAGTCCTGGGACAGTCCATCCATCTAATCAGTGTAATCAGAGAAAGCATCAGGTAGTGGGGTAGTTGGTGAAGCAGGACCAGGAGGTGAAGTAGTGGCAAGGAGGCAGGTAGGGGATTTAGGGCAACACTGAAAGTAGCATGGAGCAGCAACATGGAGTCTGGTCTAGCCCACCATCATGAAACCATGGCCAAGAAAAGTTGCACTACTTCTTCGCCCTAGCTGCATCTGGGTCCTATTTGCCACATTTCCACCTCCTTTAGTCTTATCCAAGGCTCCTAGGATGTGACTCAGGCAACTTTCTCACATTACTAGGGAGGCAGGGAAACGTCTGTGAATACAATCATGATTCTATTACCGTGGGAATTAGCGCAAGTGGGAATGTACTATTCCGCGAGAACACTCACAAATGACTAGGTCCTCCCAATGTAGCCTTTACAATGATGGGTATTCTCGCAGGATAAAAATGGAATAGCACATTCCCACATGCGTTAATTCCCATGAGAGTAGAACTACAATTGTATTAACAGAAGTTTCCCTGCCTCCCCGGTAATGTATGAAAGTGGCCTCAGGCTTTGGCTTTTCCCTGTCAGAGGACATGCCACAGGCTGGGGGTGGATGGAGTGTGGGACAAAACAAAAATGTCTGCAAGGAAACAGAGAGTAATTACTTTAGTGGATGAGAGGAAATGTTGTGGACATAATATATATTCAAAGGGCATTTTTAAACATGAGGTTTTTCTCCCATAGGTAAACATCTGGCTTGTGGAAACCCGCGCGGGGGAATGCAGACACTCTTCACCGGACTGGAAGTCGCCCGGGCGCCATTAGAAACAGCGGCACTGGGCAACTCCCAAAAGTTCTGAGTTGCAGACTAGGTAAGTCCCTGATAACTAAGGTCTTACCAGTCTGCGTCTCAAAACTTCTGGGAGTCACCTGGTGCTGTAGTTTTCAGTAGCACTCGGGCGACTTCTGATCCGGTGTGGAGCGTCTGAATCCCTCCGGAGGGGTTTCCCCAAGCCAGATGTTTTAACCTGCAGGAGAAAAGCCTCACTTTTAAAAATGCTGAATGAGTGATCTTCCATGACTCATCATCAGCCTGGAGGGAGGTATCGAGTGGGGTCTCTTAGGGCTCTGTTCTGGGTCTGGCATCATTCAACATCTTGAGCGACTTGGACGAAGGTGTGCAGGGAATAATTAAGTTTTCAGATGACACAAAACTGGGAGGGGTAGTAAACACCTTGGAAGATAGAATTGGAATTTTAAAAATCTTGGTAGTTTGGAACTCTGGGCTAAGTTAGTTTTGATAGTTGGATAGTTTGGAACTGTGGCTTTTTGTGTGTTAGAATTTAAGAGACCTGTATTTTATTTGTTTATAAATCTGTGAACCTGAGTCCACTGCCAGATGAAGTGCTGGTTAGAGCCCTGCAGTATGCAGGGGGTGAGGGATATTGACTTCTGTGAAAATACATTGGGGGGGGGAGAGAATGAGAGAGCCAGAGAGAGTGCAATGCTCAGTGCCAGGCACTGAAAGGAGTATTCCCCATGATAATTGTTTCACGCTTGGCTCCTGGCTGTGGCCATGTGTTTCAGGCAGAGTGGAGACAGCATTGCTAATCTGAGCAGGGACTGAAAGCAAAAGAGTGGCTTTGCAGGATGGCATTCTGCCTTGCAGGTGTGGGGGAGAGAGGGACAGGATCTGGGGGAGATAAAACAGCCAACTCCCTTTCAAGGAAGCTGAGTGAGTGTGAGGCCGGGTGCAGCTGTACTGACAACATATGCTAAGGGACTTCATTATTAGCTATGATTTCTTCTGGGATTTGGTGTTATACACATATTGACTTCTAGGGGTGGGACTATCGGTATCGGATTAATCAAATAATACCGATAATTGTCGATATCGGATTAATCCGATAATACCGATAATTGTTGGTATTGGTATATCGTTTTTTTAATATTGCCGGTTCTCTTGGATTTTTAACATCAATGCCGTTTAACAATGGCCGCAATGTTAAAGAACCGAGAAATCAGCAATGTTAAAAAACCGATATAACGATACTGATAAATCCAGTATCGGATTGATCCGATACCAATAAAACAGGTAACCGATAATTCGCCTCGAGTCCCACCCCTACGTGGCTTCAGCTAACTCCACTTCTGCCAAAGGAAACCTGGTGGTAAAGCCCCTAGATACAAAATCTCTACCTGTGGGGGTGGAAAGGAGGGATTGTCAACACACTGCCCCATTTCCTACACACACACACACACACACACACACACACACACACACACACACACCCACCCACCCCAGCTCCTGACCTGAACTACCTATTCTCTGGGATTTTTGAGATGTGTCGTTCCATCCTCCCTTCCCCTTTCCCTGTTTCTTCTGGCCACTTAATAAAGTCTGCATTTTGCTCCTGGACATCAGTGTTATGTGGGTGTCACAGGGTTGGTGTTTATCCACCCCACTCTGCCAACACAGGGGTGTGTGGCTTGGCAGGGGTTGGCCTGGTTCCTGGGGCAGTAGGGAGTATGGGGTTAATGGCTGTTGCTGTGTCCAGTTGCCATGGTTACCAGAGCTGTGGTTCCTGGAAAGTGCCAGATTCTGGGGTGGGGTAGTTAGCGGTGTGGGCTGGGCCAGGGGTTGGTCTACTTATCTGTGTGTTCTTGACCCAGGGCTTTCCCAGAAGAAGGAGAATGCGTGTTTGATGCCCGCGTTCATGATTCACGCTGTCTGATTAAATAGCGATGAACACTCACAAGCACTCCCGAAAGGTGATAGTTCCCTTCAGAACAAGAACACTTGCTCTCACCTCAGCCCTCTTTTCCAGAGTCAGTTCAGTGTCTCTCAGTAATCTCTCTCAGCTTAGAATTACAGGTCCCACAGACAATTCTGTCTCTAATAAGTCCTCAGAGTTGCATGTAGATACCAGTGTTCTCAGCTCTGTGACATACAAGTCTATTCCTTCTTCTAATCCCCGGTTACAGGTGAAAAAAAAATCATTCTTTCTAAGGTCATAGTACTCCTCAAAAACCTTAATCAGCTGTTCAAGTGTATTATGCTCTTCTGGTAAGAGTGCAGTACTCACTTCTCTGCTNTACCTGTGGGGGTGGAAAGGAGGGATTGTCAACACACTGCCCCATTTCCTACACACACACACACACACACACACACACACACACACACACACACACCCACCCACCCCAGCTCCTGACCTGAACTACCTATTCTCTGGGATTTTTGAGATGTGTCGTTCCATCCTCCCTTCCCCTTTCCCTGTTTCTTCTGGCCACTTAATAAAGTCTGCATTTTGCTCCTGGACATCAGTGTTATGTGGGTGTCACAGGGTTGGTGTTTATCCACCCCACTCTGCCAACACAGGGGTGTGTGGCTTGGCAGGGGTTGGCCTGGTTCCTGGGGCAGTAGGGAGTATGGGGTTAATGGCTGTTGCTGTGTCCAGTTGCCATGGTTACCAGAGCTGTGGTTCCTGGAAAGTGCCAGATTCTGGGGTGGGGTAGTTAGCGGTGTGGGCTGGGCCAGGGGTTGGTCTACTTATCTGTGTGTTCTTGACCCAGGGCTTTCCCAGAAGAAGGAGAATGCGTGTTTGATGCCCGCGTTCATGATTCACGCTGTCTGATTAAATAGCGATGAACACTCACAAGCACTCCCGAAAGGTGATAGTTCCCTTCAGAACAAGAACACTTGCTCTCACCTCAGCCCTCTTTTCCAGAGTCAGTTCAGTGTCTCTCAGTAATCTCTCTCAGCTTAGAATTACAGGTCCCACAGACAATTCTGTCTCTAATAAGTCCTCAGAGTTGCATGTAGATACCAGTGTTCTCAGCTCTGTGACATACAAGTCTATTCCTTCTTCTAATCCCCGGTTACAGGTGAAAAAAAAATCATTCTTTCTAAGGTCATAGTACTCCTCAAAAACCTTAATCAGCTGTTCAAGTGTATTATGCTCTTCTGGTAAGAGTGCAGTACTCACTTCTCTGCTTTTCTCCCCAATGAGATAATAAAATAGTAGGGATGTTCCATTCAGGCCCTTTCTGAGCATGATCAGTTGTTGTTTTTACTTTCAAACGTACAAGCCAGGAGGCCACACATTGCGTGGGACCCCTCCGGAAGGTAAGTAACCCACCCCACCCCCCTAATAGGCTCCCACCCCCTAAGCACCCCTTCCCCTTCACAGGCTTCTTCCTTCCCCAGCCAGCAGGGACCTGAGAAAGGGGGAGCAGGGGTCTAGCTCCAGCCTCTGACCTCCGCTTCCCTGCTCTCTGGCCCCATCCCTGAATTTGGCTGAGGTTTGACTGAGTTCCGAAGTTCCAGGACCCTTCCTCAGAATTTTTTACCTCGGGAAATTGAGGCCGAATGCACCGGTTCTCTGTGTTTCCCGAAGAAAACCAAGGACTGAGTTTCAGAGCTTTACCTTGGATTTCTTAGCTTCTTCTGTCATATTGTCAGCTGTATGTATAATGCAACTTTAGATCAAACTTTCCTTGTGGGTCTGTGCACAATAATCACTGCCACCATCAAGGGTTTGCAGCAGGCACATAATTAGTTTTTGTTTCCAAAAATCTGTTCATTTTTGGTTTTTGTAATGACTACTATTTTTATTTTATTTTTGTCATTTTACTTTACTAAAAAATAAATGATTAACTGAACATGTGCAAAATGACCACAGAGGCCAAAATGACCAAAGTGGCACTTTGGAAAAGGGTGCGAACATGCAGAATGGCTCCAGCAACCATTTGTGCATGCAGTGATTTTTATTTTTTTTATTGTTATTTTTAGTAAAATAAAACAAAAAATGAAAATGAATGAAATCAAATTAATGTAATTTGTTTATTCACGCATTTTTATTACCTTAGGCTGCTTTTACATAAGCAGTTAGATTTATTTATTTATTTATTTATTAAAAACTTAATATCCCACTCCTCCTGCCAAAGGCAGCTCTGGGTGGGTTACAATATAAAATATATAATATATAAAATACAGAATAAAATAACAATAAGGGGCAAAAACAAAAGTGGGAAAACACAACCTCTCCACAGTGGGGAGAAAAACAAAGTAAAAAAAAAGTAAAACACATTAAAAAAAACCAGCCCACTCCCCCCATCAAAAATAATAATCTCCCCTCACCCATCTCCCTCGCCAAAAGCCTGGCAGATCAGCCAGGTCTTGAATTGACATATGAAGGAAGGAAGGGCCAGGGTCACCTGGGACTCTGCCAGAACGGAGTTCCACAGCCTCGGGGTGGCTACTGAGAATGCCCTCTCCATAGTGGCCCCCCAGGATACCCGGGGTACCTCAGGAAGGGCACGCCTGGCTGACAACAGGGACCACCAAGCATGGGACCAAGCACAGGGAGTGAGGCGATCCCAAAGATAGATGCAGTGCATTGAAGAATGTGCTTCCTGAAAAGCCCCATGGGGTGTGTTTAGATGCATTTGGGAAACCCCAGCTTCCCAAATGCACCTTCAAAAAGACCATACGGTGCTATGATTCCTATGGCGACCGACTACTTCTGGTGCATCTAAAGACACGCCGCAGGGCTTTTCAGGAAGCAGGTTCTTCAATGTGCTGCATCATCCCACCGCTCATGTAAAAGTGGTCTGAGTTACAAAAACAAATGGGGCTCAATTTTTTTTTGTAATTAATAAAACAATACGAAATTGAACATTCCCTAGCCACCATGTTGCAAGCAGAAGGTGCTGTGGAATAAGAGAGGGACTCCATGCTAGCTGCCTGTCACAAACAGGCTCTTTATTAGGAGCATTAATTACAAGATGCAACTTGCAGCCGGAGCGTACTCTCACACTCACAAACTTCCATTGCTCCCTCCAAAAAGTTCTCCCATGCACCGCCAGTCCCAATCTTCTGGTTCCCTTCAGGTTCCCTCCAGGTTGTTACAGGCTAGGCATTGAAATGAATGTAAAGATTAGTGAATGCTCTCTTGTTGGATTAATTTAGTGGATGAATTTTAAAATCTTTTTTCTAGGGTAACTTTATGATAAAATTAGCCACTTAATCAAGGAAGTTCTAAGCCTGGTTTATTTTTGAGTGATGTCACTTTGGTTCGACTCCCAGGGTAATGAAAAGGGACACATTTTCTTCTCTGATGAAAGAAGGGGAGAAACACATCACTGAAAAGCTATCTATTTCTCCACAGAGAAACAGTATTATTGTCAACTGTCAGAATTTTAGCATGAGTCTCATCATGGTTTCCTAAAAGCTTAACTCCAGGAGCTATTTAAATTTGTGGGCGTCTCAGCTTTCATTTTTAAGAAAAGTATGTTTATATCCCTCATGGCTACATAGCCCAGCTTAAAAACATGACCTCCATGGACTTGAAAGTTTCAAAAAGCAGAAATGTTTGTTTCTGTTTCAGGATTATTTTCAAATATCCTCAAGGCATCCTCATTTTGTGTGGTAAATTGACAAACCATGATATCATGTAGGAAGTGTAGTCTAACAAGTGGGCTTTGGAGTCTAGATTATTACCAAAGTGCTATGCTTTTTTTTACTTTGTGCCATTGAAAACATGAGGGTTTAATAATGCAATGGATTAAGACTGCTTTGAGATGAGCCTCATGCAGTCTCATTTCTTGCGGACTTCAGAGCCTGCAAGAAAAGAAACTCGTGGGTGTGTGGGGTATGTGGGGGGTGTGGGGTGTCAGATGTTCCCCTTGCTGCAACTGGAAGTTGGGCAGAGGTCATTTGAAATAGCGGCCACAACAAACTTGCATTTGATGCTGCCTTGTAAAACCTCAATTATGTGGATTTTACAAGGCAGCAACTCCAATCAAGTGCTAGTTTGATGCCGCCACTGTTTCAATTGTGGCCACCTCACTTCCGGGAGTGGGGGTGGTGGTATCTAAACCCATCTGCATGAATTTCTTGTGGACTCTGAAGTCCGCAAGAAAAGAGGCTGTGTGAGACTCGTCTAGAAGCAGCTGTAGGGTGAAAACAGACATAATGCTAACTCTACTCTAACATGACTTTCATACCGCTTTAACATTTCCTATGCATGTTGTAGGGCTGTATTGGTGACCTATGCAGCCCTGCAACATGCACAAGAAATGTTAAAGAGGTGATGTTAAAGTGGAGTTAGAGTTATGTCTGCTTTCACCCTAAAATATCTGGTAGAGGCATATGGGTTAACCCCAGTTGTTGAGCATCCAATGGATTTATGTGTTAAGCAGCTTGTCATGTCAATCTTTGCCTAAAATATGAAGTGTGAAGAGTCTACAGACAGAGCTGTATTATTTTACCATTATTATGTGTTTAAACTTGAACAGTGGTATGCATGATAAAAGTAGAAATTATAGCTATTTTTCTTACAGTGGTACAGTGCACAAAGCACAATGCAACATCATTATAGCATAGGTTGGTATGACGTGAATTTGGTTATAATGCATGGCTCCCAACATGTTTTATCAGAAATATAATATACTTTATTTTTCAATTAAGATTCCATTGTAGCTATTCAGTGGATCCCAAGACACAAAATGTAAGCAACCTTTTTATAATTCAGTTATACCCATTGTAAAAACAGTATTGTATTTCAATGTCTTTCATATTTTATCCATACATAAAGAAGAACTCACATTGACGATATATGTAACTAAGCAAGTATTCTATTGTACCTAATCATTTTGTTTGTTTCAATAGGGATGGGTGAACAGATCGAGGTTCGGGTTCAGCTGTTCGGTTCGGCCGCGTTCGGTTCTTGCATTCGGCTGGTTCACCGGGTTCGGGTTCGGCCATTTGGTTCGGGCGTTCTGTTCAGGTTCAGCTGTTTGGCCAGAAAAATTGCACAAGAGCAGGGGAAGCCATAATTGCGCCGGAAACCAGAAATTTAAGTGCTGGCATGAGAGGCAGTCAGGCAGACTGAGGCAGGGTTCAAGCTTCGCAACCTGGGCTGGCAGGCAGGAAGCATGGCGTGAGAGGAAGTAGGGCAGGCGGGCTTGGCCAGGCTTTGAGCTAGGCAACCTGGGTGGGAAGACAGGCACCTTGACATGGGAGGCAGGACTGATGCGTGCTTTGAGCTTGGCGGCAAGCTGGGCGGGCAGACAGGCAGCATTGCATGAGAGCCAGAGCTGGGACATTGGCAGCAGGGCACTCAGATAGGCAAGCAAAGACTGCAGCATGAGAGAGCAAGAGCCAGTCAGTGTCACATAGTGGCGGGCCGAGATCGTGTACCCATAGGCCGGCTTGTAGGCTTACAGTTTGTTTCCCAATGCCACCCTGCGTCCTGAGGTCAGTCAGATAAGGCAGCAGAGGCCATCTAGTATGAGAGAGAGAGAGAGAGAGAGGCAGAGAGAGAGAGAGAGAGGGCGGGTGCCAGNCCTAAAGCCTATGGGGCACACTTCATTTGATCAGGCGATAGGTGGTAGCAGGGCAGCAGGTACAGGAACGCACACAGGCAGGCAGGCACTGGTAGGCAGGCAGGCACATATAATACATTGTGTGTTGTATTCCATGTCATTACAGTAGGTTTGCTGTGTGCTGGATGTGGGCAATGGGCATTAATGGACGCATGAGCACAGATGGGCATTGTTCCTGGTCTGGCAGGTATATATCTACCTCTCCCCCTCTAACCTCCATCTCCCTCGTTCTAGCTGGGAACCTCTCTCTCTTTCTCTCTCTCTGACCATATAGTGCTGGTGACAGCATGGGTGGGATCGTGTCTGTCTCTTCTTCAAGCAGTGGGTGGACTCTCTCTCTCTCTCTCTCTCTCTCTCTCTCTCTCAGCAACCTGGGTGGGCAGACAGGCACCTTGGCATGAGATGCAGGAAGGCGAGCTGAGGCATGCTTTGAGCTTGGCGGCAACCTGGGGTACAGAACACCTGGAACAGACAGCATATAGGCCTGGCCTGGGGGCCATTGGCACTGGAAGAAGCAGACATTGTTGGCCATGGTACTGAACCCTTGGCATGTATAGCGTATAGGCCAAGGATCTTTTAGACAGTTGATCCTAAGAGATAAACGAGCGTTGTTATGAAGGGACGGGCTGGTGCTTGGGAAGGGGAGGGGCAGGCAGAGCTCCCCACCCCCTCAGGCTGGGTACAAAGCATTCTCCCCCCCCCCCATCTAGATGGGAGCAATGGGAAGGGATCTGTGTTAGATCCTGGGGAAGATGGTGGCCACTTACCTGCTTCTCCCCATAGACGGGATCGGTGGGGTACATAACACTCCCTACCCCACTCTTCAGATATCACTGCTTCCCCCCCCTGCTTTACAGAAAGGCATCTTCCCTCATGTTCCAAGCACAAGAGTGAAGTAGATTCCTCTACACACCCTGAGCTGGGATTCTCCTCTCATCCTATCACCACTTTAGAATGTATTTCCACTCCCCTTGGGGCAGGTGGGATCTCCCCACAACTGTCTCTGCAGAGATCCCTCTCCCCTGAGCTGGTTTGTATATAACTATACTGATACCTCGGTTTTGTGAGTGGTTAATTTTTATTTTATTTTTTTAATACAGTGGATAGACAGCCCTCCCAGCCTGTAACATAGGCCTCAGAACCCTGATGGTGGGTCCCAGGGCTGGAGTGGCTGTTTCTTGGTGCAGTGGAACTACATCAGAATGTGCAAGGAGTGATGGCCCCAGACCCATCACGGTGGGTCCCGGGGCTAGAGTGACAGCGTATGGATTTTGGCCACAGCCCTCCCTGCCTGTAACTTGGTCCCAGAACTGTGACGGCCAGTCCTGGGACTGGAGTGGCTGCTTCTTGTCATGTAGTGCAACAACATCGGAAAGTGTGAGGAATGATGGCTCCAGACCCATCACGGTGGGTGCTGGGGCTAGAGTGGCAGCTTCTAGGTTTTGGCCACAGCTCTCCCTGCCTGTAACTTGGCCCCAGAACCCTAATGGCGGGTACTGGTGCTGGAGTGGCTGCTTCTTGATTTAGTTGAAGATTGGTTCTCTGTGCGAGGAATGACGGCCCCAGATCCATCATGGTGGGTGCTGGGGCTAGAGTGGTAGCTTCTAGGTTTTGGCCACAGCCCTCCCTGCCTGTAACTTGGCCCCAGAACCATGATGGCTGGTCCTGAGGCTGGAGTGGCTGTTTCTTGGTGTAGTGGAATGACTGCACAGTATACAAGGAATGATGGTCCTAGACCCATCATGGTGGGTTCTGGGGCTAGAGTGGCAGCTTCTAGGTTTTGGCCACAGCCCTCCCTGCCTGTAACCTGGCCCCAGAACTGTGATGGTGGGTCCTGGGACTGGAGTGGCTGCTTCTTGATGTAGTTGAAGATTGGCTCTCTGTTCAAGGAATGACAGCCCCAGACCCATCACGGTGTGTGCTGGGGCTAAGGTGGCAGCTTGTAGATCTTGGCCACAG
>QEPC01004664.1:1749-12357 GCA_003113815.1 Sphenodon punctatus | reverse complement strand
TTATTTATTTATTATCACAGCCAGTTTTATTGTAGTGTTTTTATGGATTGGTATTATTATTATATTGTTTATAAATTTATAAATTGTTTATAATTAACTTGTTAGCCGCCCTGAGCTGTTCGCAGGAGGGGCGGGATACAAATTTAATAAATAAAATAAATAAATAAATAATGGACCATGAGTCCCTAAAAACAATGGCCACCTGGATTTGCACCATAGATTTATATAGTGGCATTATGATATTTTCAGTTTTATTCCTTATCCCCTTATGAATAATTCCAAAAATGCAGTTTGCTTTTTTGACTGCTGCTATACACTAAGCTGAGGATTTCAATGTATTGTCTGCAATGATTCACAGATCCTTTTCCTGAGTGTTAACTCCTAATTTAGAGCACATCATTGTGCACAGGTTTGATTATTTTTCCCTACATGCATCACTTTGCACTTGTCCACTTTAAATTTCATTTGGCATTTAGTTGCCAGTCAACCAGTTTCACAAGTTCCTCCTGCAATTCTTCACAGTCTGCTCGTGTTTTAATGACCTTGAATAACTTTGTGTCATCTGCAAATTGTATCATCTCAAATAACAACAGCACTACCATCAGTCCAGTTGTGACTTTCTACATTACTGGACAGTACCAAGCAAGTGGCCTGTCCACCAACTTCAAGCATGTCTTATGATAATGTATTATTTATCACAGGCAGTGGCAGCTATGACCAGGGAATGAGGACAATGGGACCAATCCCTAACCCCGTGAATCTCCCGTGTGCATGCATGCGTGTGATTCCTGTACAGAACAATGTGTCTGCAATGTGGATCTCTGTGGCTTATACAAGGCTGTGTGAAGGATCTGCAAGGTTTGGGATTAGCCCCAAATGACATTTATCCCCATTCATGGCAATGGGGAAAATGGCTGTGACATATGCTGAGAAAGCAGCACCTTCTTTAAGGCAAGAAAATGGTAATGGCAACACTGGATCTGGTAACAGTATTGGTATTGGCTCCATATGGATTACCCCTGAAAATTATACTGAAGTGTCTAAGTCTATTTTAAGAATTAGGAAGCAAATACTAATTCTGATTCATGATGTACTGGGCACAGCTACTAAATAATTTAAAGATGTGTGCTGCCAGAAAGAAAACAGGTCCATCCCATCATATACCGTTAGTGCCTTCCAGAGAAAGAAGACCTTGGGATCGGATTGCTTTGGATATATTGGGTCCATTACCATGCATTTGTCAGGGAAATAAATACATATTTGTAGTAACAGACTATTTTACCAAGTGGGCCAATGCATATGCCATTCCAAATCAAGAGGCTATTATCATTGCTAAAGTTCTTGTAAAAGAAATAATATGCCATTTTGGAACACCAAGAATTATCCATACTAACCAGGGATGTAACTTTGAATCCACCCTATTTAGAGATCTCTGTAACTTACTAGGAATCCATAAAACCAGCACCACTTCAAATCATCCTTAATCAAAGACAGGTTAGTAGAGCGATTGAACAGGACATTGCTTAACATGCTATCAAGTTTTGTAAATTCCAATAGGCCAGATTGGGATGAGTGCATCACACCGCACTTTGTGATGATGGCTTACCAGAACAGTGTTCAATCCTCTTCTGGTTTCAGCCTTTTTTTGGTCAATTTTGGGAAGGAAATTACCTTGCCTATAGACATCGTACAGAATAGGCCACCAGGAAGGTCATTTTGGGTGATTTCAGAAGTGAGGCATTCCAATTCACCACAGTGAATCCCACCCCAACGTGAACGGATTCACAGCAGGCTGTGGTGACACGTGCGGCCCCAACAGAAGTGACAGAATCGTGACCACCGCCCGGGGGCAATCAGAGAGAACATGGGCCGGGGGAACCCAACAGACATGCAGTGGAGACGTGGACCATGGTTTGAGCCCCAGAATGCACCGTGGCGGGGGTCAATTCCTTCCACCGTGGCTGCGGGTTTTCATTCAGAAGTCACTTTTCATTCACCCCTGCCGTTGTGACCATTCACCACACTTCTGGACCTCCTCCTGCCCCAACCTCACAAAACGTGGTTAGCTTCACCCTGGGCCATGTTTGACTGTGGTGAATGTTTGAATGTGAGCAAACAGACATGGACGGCGCTTTCACCACCTCCCGCGTTTGACTGAGGTTGGCTGTGGTGGACATTCACCATGTCACTTCTGAAATCACCCTTTGTTCTGTGAATGAATTTATTCAACAGAGGGATATCTGAAGACAGTGTGAGATACTGTTCAAAAACATCAGTGTAAAGCATCTCAGAGACAAAAGGCTTATGTGGAGACTCACGCACTGCAGTTCCCCATGACAATTTGGAGGCCCCTGGAAAGCCCAGGCAAGCTGCTGCCGTCATCCGTTCTCAGAATGGTGCGGCTGCAGAGAGGAATTGTGCTGGGCACAGCTGGGTGACGTCATCCTCACCGTCTGATCCCTAGAATGGTGGATGGCAGTGGAGCCAGGAACAAAGGAGGGCATTAAAGCCCAGTCTGACCAGGGAGAGGGGCGGGTGGTGAGAAGGAGCAAAGGAGCTGGAGATCTAGGACCATCTGCTTGCCCGCATGGCCAGGAGGGCTGCAGAACAGCTGGTGGAAGGCAAATTCAGTGATACCATGGAGCTCCGCTGCCTGTCAAACTCCGCTGCCTGCCAAACTCCACTGGGAACACACCTTTTTGGGATATGTTGACACCCCAATCCAGGAGAGCCAGTCACAGTTACCATAACCCCAGAAAAACCTTAAGGGGAAGGATTTATGGCTAGCTAGACCTGGGACTGGACTGTCTGGACTGTCTGTCTCCTGACTCAGAAGATAGACTAGTATTTCCCTCCAGATTAAGGCCGCTTTTAGACAAGTGGGTCGCTGTTGCGTGACCCGCTCACGCAATGTTTCAAAAATCCCGTGACGCGGGATTACACGTGACAGCGGTCAGGGATCATGCGCATGGGAGACAGTAGTGCATGATTTGCCGACCACAAATTAAATACCTCGCAATCGGGGTATTTAATTCATGGTCAGCAAATCTTGCGCTACCACCTCCCATGCACATGATCCCCAACTGCTGTCACGTGTAATCCTGCATCACAGGATTTTGAAGCATCGCACGAGCGGGTTGTACGATGGCGACCCGCTTGTCTAAAAGCATCCTAAATCTTCCCAGGAAGTGTCTTCCCCTAGTAGGACAACCCTAGTAGGAGCATGAGTCCCAGCGGGATATCACACCCTGTAATAAATTTCAGGGGTGAACCCTTGGTGGGAAATCCATTACAGTATTTAGAATGTGAGTTAAGTAATTTTTATTTATGTATTTATTTATTTATTTAATGTTTACCCTGACCTTCCCACCAACAGCAGCTCAGGGTGGCTTACAATATATAAAATACAAATAAAAAGCAACCAGAAACATAAAATACCTCACAACCCTACACCATTTCCTACACCTCAACACTCACCCCTATCCCCATGTAACACCCCTCTCCCCTAACCCCCACCCAAAACCTCAAACAAACCCCACGTATCCCTGCCTGTCAAACACTTTCAGGGTGATTCAGAGACTATGCAAGATAATTCTAGAGCCTTGAAAGCTCCAGAAAAAAAAACACAAAGGGAGAGGAAAAAGGAAGACATCAGAAACTGCTTACTCCTCATCTGTAGTTTCTGAACAAGATGTTGTTGGTGTTTCCGTAGGCTATTGGAGGATTGAGAACTGGAGTCTGTTAGTAAATATGAGCCAGTTTGACAGTTCTTTTCCTCTCCTCTAGAGCTCACCTCCCAAGAACTACTTGAATGTGGAGGAAATTGGATGTATAGAGTTTATTGATAAAGGGAAAGGGAAAATAAGCAAACAGCAGAGAGTTTTCAGATACAGATCCTTAGACCTGTTAGGTGAGAGTTTTACCCAAGCTAGCAAAAAAAAACCCAACAACCCAACTATCCTTGACCTCAGAGACCTTCAAGGACTCATGAAAAGCTTCTTGCCAAAATGTTGAATGCCTGCTTATTTTTCACCAGCACCAAAGTACATTAGTCACTCGTAATGTCACACAAGTCAACAGTACCTCACTAGTTTGGAGAACTTTCTGCAGAGAAGAGGAGACTGTGGCTGCAACCCCCCATATTTGGCAGACTCCTTGGGACTTTGGACAGTGTGCTTGCCTTAAGTAGTTTATTTTATTAGTTAATTTTATAGTGCTAAGCCTATTGATTGGGGGCTGTTTCTATTGTGCCCATATCTCCCTGCTGGTGGCTGAGTTTCTAACAAGCCCCACCTGTGGAATCCAATCCCTTGGAGGTGTGTACTGTGCCTGGCTGCCCTATTGGCTGCTCAGCCTTGTGACTACTTTAAATACCAACTATCACCCTGTGGTGTGCCGCAGGTATGCGGCCTTAGGCAGCGCACCTAAGGGCTGCATGCACAAGGGCGCACCCTTGTGCACGCGGCCTTAGGCACCGGTCAGGTGGTCTAGGCACTCCCCCCTTCTCCTGTAATCACGCAGCTTCCTGAGTCATGGATTGGAAGCGTGAGCATCCTTCTCCCTCCTCTTCCTTGGTTGAAGAGCTACCTCAAAAGACTAGGAGGCGGGAATCCCGGGAAAAGCAGAAGAGTCCCCCTTTTCTTCACAATAGGTATGATTGTTTGCCTATAGAAGGTGAGGATCTGGAGGATCCACAAGAGAGAAGAGGAATGGGTTTAGCCCAAGATTCTCCAGTAACAGAGGCACAACGGGTGGGGGGCTCAGGTGTTTCTGCTAATGAATATTTGATCCCTCAAACTAAACTGATTGTGAGGACTGTGGGACTGTTGTTCTTGAGTATTTCTGAGATCAGTAATTCTTTGGTCAGGGCTAGAGAACAGCTGAAGGAGGTAGTGGATAAGTTGGGCATTAGTATGCCTAACCAGGCAGTTGTGGTGCGAGCGGAGAACGGGCTGGTTGCAGAGCTGCTGCCTATTGTAACCTGTGAGTGCTGGCGGAGTGGGGACACCTGTGAAAGTCAAGTGGCCAGAGATTTAAAAGAGGAGGTGTGCCTGCGGCAACGCCATAGCTGCACACCTTGTGCGCGAGGCCTTAGGCATGGGCCAGGTGTGCCAGGTCCTTTTGGTGAAACTTGTCTGCTATAGTGATTCATGAAAAGTATTAAACGCCCAAGGGTGGCTAGTTCCTCCTTGCCACTGGATAAAATGTTAAATCAACAAATGATGGAGAGCTTCCTGGTTGAGAACTGTGGCAGATCTGATGGATGTCCAGATCTCTCTGTGAGGAACTGCTTTGCAGCTCTGGCTTCTCCCGCACCGTTGTCGGATGATTATTCTCAGGATTCGCTGCCTCCTACCCACTTGGAAAACCACACTGTTATGGGGTGGTGGTCCCCTGTGGTTGCACAACATAGAGGTGCTGCTGAGGAGGTTGGCTTGACTAACTTTACCGACTTTCTTTCTAATCATGTGGCTCTCACAATGGAGACAATGAAATTCATGTTTGTGCAGCTGAATCAGTTAAATGACAAATTGGAGATTTTGAATTTATTTGCATGTCAAGGGAATTGGTGGGGTGAGGCTGCCAAGCCTTTGAATCAAGATCTGTCCCATACCCCTAGAGTGCGTATTGGGTTGGGGGAGGACAGGAGGAATATCTGCGGGGAGAAAGCAGCCCCCCAGCTGAGAGTTAGGGTCCTGAATCCAGGTGACTTATTGGGGGCCAGGAGCTTCTCCCAACAACAAGAACCAAATAATGTTTTTGGTCAAGGTATGGAACCCCCTTTGTATAGGCTATCCTCTAGGGAGTTAATTTTTACTATATGCCCATTGGCAAATGGTCAATTGCCCCTATGGAGTACTCCTCTAGATGCAGCAGAGCATCTGCGACTGCTGACACACAAACCTATTATCAGCCATAACATTTCTTCCATCGTTGTAATCATTAGTACAAGGGATCGCCATATGGTGAAAATTCTCTTTGATTCTCCATCGTGGGTATCTATAATTCTAAAAAAGGCCGAGAAGCTAAAGAGAAAAGCAGTTCATGTTTCAAGAGTGGCACAAGCGGGCTCGGACTGCTTCCAAGTGGCTCAAGCTGTGAGCCACCCTTATGGGAATGGCACCTTTTTAGTGCACCCCGATGTTCAGGAACCTCTAAACCCGGAAAGGGGTAGCTCCATCTGCGGCTAGGGGTCTGCCAGCTCAGAGGGATGGTAGTGGTTTTGTTGAGGAATGTTTGGCAGTAGGGCAGGGTAGATTAGACCCAGTTGGCACTAGGGCCCCGATTACAACTATGGTTGCTTGGTCGCCCGCAATAAAATCACTGCCAGGAGGTCCTAACTCTGATCCCCCGCTATCTCAGGGTGAGGATGTTAGTCAAGGGGCAGGGAGTATGGAAGTTGAGCATGTACCTCTGGGGCTGCATCAGGTGACGGAATCTAGGTTGGCAGTTCCCAGTTCTAATATTATTCAGGCTACTGTCCAGACTAACCAGAGGGGGCTTCTGGACAAATTTGGGTTATTGTCTAAAAAATTGGGAGAATTTAAATCTCGAAGGACGCTGTTGGGTTCTTCGCTGGGGTGGGATGGTGGTAGGGGTTGTGGGATAGCATCCAAGGCTTCCGCTTCCCCATTTTGTCCCCCAATGTCCTCCTCTCTAGTTGAGATGGTGGGGGGGTGCGGTCGGGGGGGAGTTGTGGGGGTGGTACTCCACCCTTGGGTTGTAGAGCGATTTCCTCCACCAATCCATCTTTATCATGGGTCTGTATCATTCCGTCTGCCCTGACGGAAGTGGAGGGGGGTGCCGAGGTTGGGGGGGGTGAGGGTAAGGGGTTTTCTCCACCTGACCCCCCCAACCCAAACTTCCTTCCCAACCCTTGAGTTGTGATGATATTGGGACCTATGGTGACCAGTTGGGCATGGCGCAGCCCTTGGATAAATGACAATTATCAACAGACCCCTCCGTTTTGAGATTCCTGAGCTGGAATATTGCGGGGTGGAGATCCCGCCAGTTGGACACCGATTTTCTTTCCTTTTCGTCTGGATATAATTTTATTCTGCTGCAGGAGACTTGGGCTTTATCTGATTTTTTGTGTGCAGGGTTTTTGGTGTTTACCTTGTCTGCTACCCCTGCTATTGGGCCCGGTAAGCCAAGCGGGGGTCTTGCTCTTTTGGTCTCTTTGGACCAATATGCCCAAATCCAGGTCTGTGATTCCCTGAGATCTTATTTTTCACTGTACCACTGCTTGTTCCCTTCTGGGCTGGAGATATTGTTGGGGAACTTGTATCTGCCCCCTGTTTCTTCCCCCTTTTTTTCACCTGACCTGTGGCCCGAAATTTGTAGGAAATTGCAGGGGTTTCTTAGTCTTTACCCCGGGGCTATTTTGCTCCTTGGGGGTGATTTCAACATAAGATTGGGTAACCCTGCTTTGCTTATGGAGCCATTAAGGCTTGATGACTCTGACTGTCTCCCATGCACATGTGTTTCTAGAGACTGCGTTGTTAGCTCTGGTGCTGGTCGGCTGAAGGAATTTTTGTCCTCTTTTGGGCTTATGGTTCTGAATGGCTGCTCCAATGGGGATTATGATGGGGCCTATACCTTCCATTCAGTTAAAGGGTCCAGTGTTATAGACTATTTTTTGTTATCAGAAATGTTTTCTCAGAATGTATATGAGTTTCAAGTTGTCCCAAGAGTGGAGACTAACCATTTTCCACTATCATTGATGTTAGCTGATCCTTTTAGGTCCCAAGTGATAGGGAAGGGCCTTGGAATCAGGAAGGAGTGGGAGGGGGTGGGTCTGGTATGGGTGAAGTGGACTGATGATCTGAGAGCAGCTTTTGCTGACTTCACCCTGCAACCAATAGTTAAAGAGCTTGTGTGTAGGATTGCAGCCCAAGAAGGAAACTATCTTGCAGACTTTAATGGATTGATGGCCCTTTTATGCCCTGTTCTAGTAACAGCAAAACCAAGAAGCTCTGGGCCAAGAAAGCCCCCTCATGGTTTGATAAGGAGTGTAGAACCCTGAGGAAAGAGCTGCGTTGACTGGCTAATAGGCTAAAGAGTAATCCCTCCTCGTCCCTTAGGTCGGACTTTCTTGCTTCTTGAAGACATTATCGCCAAAGGATCGCAACCAAGAGAACCGAGCACCAGGAGTTGAAGTGGGCCCAGTTGTTAAAGGCCACTCTGGAAAGTGACCAAAGTTCCTTTTGGAATCTTGTCCGCCCGGGTCGATACAGGAACACAGCTCCAGTAATTCCACCCGATCGTTGGGTGGAGTTTTATACAGGAATTTTTTCTACTATTCCGGATGATGGAATTCTTTCATCTCCAGTAGTATGTCTCCCCGAGTGGCCCCCTATTTCCAAAGAGGAAGTGATTTTTTTTATTACTAAATTGAAACTGGGGAAGGCCCCTGGCAAGGACCTACCTTATCTCTCCCGAATTGCTGAAAGCCAATCCTGAGTGGTGGGCTAGTTTTCTGGCTCCCCTTTTTTCAGGAATAAACTCCTCTGGGGAAATCCCCACAACTTGGTGTAATAGTAGTCCCATTGCATAAGAAGGCTGATGTTTCCCAGCCTGGGAATTACCAACCTATATGTCTTCTAAGTATTGTCGGGAAATTGTACACTCTTTTTCTGCTGGAGAAATTATTGGAATGGATGAGTGTGAACAACATCATAGAGCCAGAGCAGGTGGGGTTCCAGAGCAGGAAGTCCACCATGGATCAAGTTCTTGTGCTTTCCTCTCTTTCAGATCGATATGTTACCCAGCAGGGGAAGTTTTTCCTGTGCTTTGTTGATCTCTCCATGGCTTTCGACTCTATTAATAGGGAAAGGTTGTGGGCTAAATTAGGGGCTACTTCAATCGATTGGAGGTTGCTTTTCTTATTAATTAAGATTCACACTAGCAATAAAATTCAAATACGCGTGGCGCCTGCTCAGTTGCTTACGAGAGGAGTTAGGGTCACTAAGGGTGTCAGACAGGGATGCCTGCTGGCCCTGGTCCTATTAAATTTTTTCTTAAACGATGTAGTCCCCTTCTTGAAGAATTATGATACCCATGCCCCCAGGATTGGTACAAGGAAAGTGCCAGCTCTCTTGTATGCAGATGACACAATTCTTATTTCCCAGACCTTGGTGGGGTTAAGAAGGGTGTTGCAGAGGTTTGGGGAATACTGTGATAAGGAAGGTTTGAAGATAAATTTCTCAAAAACCAAGGTTATGGTAATGGGGAGGCATGGAAGGAGGAAGACTCATCACTGGGCTATCGGAGAAAACCCCATTGTCCAGGTAAGTGAGTTCAGGTACTTTGGGGTGATCCTGTCCCCTTCCTTGAGTTGGAAATCCCACTATAGGGCAATGCTGCTCCAGTCTAGGAATACATCCAGAGCAGTACTGGGGATTTTTTTATACCCAACGGGGGAGATTAGCATTGCCAGCTCTGTGGCTCTTTAGATCTAAGGTTATCGCACAGTGCCTGTATGCCTTCCCTGTTTGGGGTGTATCCTTCCTGTCCAACCTAGAGCCCATCCAGAACCAGGTTTTACAATCAATCCTGGGGGTACCAAAGGGTACCACCCAGGTTATCTTAAGACAAGAAACGGCAAGCCAAACTATTCGATCTCAGGCCCTCCAGGCATTAATAGGGTAATGGGTGAAGGCTATTCTACCCCCCCCCGGGGTAGTTCTCTCCTGGCATTGTCTGTGGATGTGGGCCTCCTTAGTGTTTGCGGTGGCCGGGTGGAAGCTGTGGTTAGATTGCTGGGATTCTCAAGAGAAGCCCTGGGGTCCTTGGGCCCCAGGGAAGCTCTGTCCCTTATTAGGAGGAGGATCCTGGACCAGGAGCTTCAAACAGAGGGGTCCCTGCTGTCTGCCCAGAGGGTTGCACCTGATTATCCTTTGGGTGGTCCCCTGGGTTTGGGGAATAGCTATCTCCATCTATGGCAGGATTTTAACCAATGTAGGGTTTTCGCATGTTTCCGCTGTGGCGTTTATCCATCTGCCTTTCTGGAGGGACGATACAGGGGTATCCCAAGAATAGAAAGATTCTGCCAGTTATGCAATCTATTGGAGGTAGACTCTTGCGAACACATCTTTTTTACTGTACAGCCCTAAAGGGGCCTAGAGGTATTTTGCTGAGCAGATATACTCAGGATTCCCCTGACTTAGGGGCCACGGTGAGGAAATTTCTTAATGGATCAGATTCGGTACTGACCAGGACGGTTGCTAGATACTGCCAGATTTTTATACGCTTAAGAGCAATTCAGGCTGCCCAGGATGAGGGAGGGGCAATGAAGGCTGTTGGCGGACAGCAATGGGTTTTGCAGGGTGTCACAGGGAGGGGGTGATTTGGGGTAAGGATTCAAAAGGGGGATGACACTTGCCCACAAGCTCTCTCCTACGCTCCCTGGGGGGAAAAGTCCTCTGTCGGGCTCCCTGGGAATGCTCACAGTTGAACTTTTGCCCTTCAGGATAATAGTTGGCCTTTGAAATCCGCAAGGGATTAGGCCTATCTAGAATTGCCCACAAGTCCAGCAAGAATTGTCCCTCTTGGGGGTTTGCCTTTATTTGTGGTGTCGTGGTATCGGGATAAGGCGTCAGCGAGAGT
>QEPC01004661.1:636967-654247 GCA_003113815.1 Sphenodon punctatus | reverse complement strand
AGGCCATGGCGCATCCGGCCTGACGCAGCGGCCGCATTGGCCCCGCCACCCGCCCGTCTCCCCGGAGGGTGGGCGGTGGGGTGCGTGGAGGGGGTGGGGCCGTACGGCCGCACGTTGCGCCGCACGGCCCCGCCCCCTCCCAGATTCCCCGCAGGGATCCCTCCGGCACGTCTGATATGGCGTGTCGGGGTGACCCGGGCGGAGAATGAATGAGTTGTTTTCGGTACGGGGCCAAGCGGCCCCGTAACGTCTGAAAACACCCATTGTGTAAATCGGTACACATACTGGCCCCAACCAACCTCACACTTACTCTGGAATTAACCTCATTGATACCCAAAAGGGTTTCAATGGGGCTGTTCTGGAGTAAGTGGTTTGTGTATTGTGTCTAGTGTTTATTATGGGATTGATTTATAAATGGGTTTGTTACTGTGTTTAGTATCTTAACAAAATACATTCCTGTGTAGCACAGCAGAACTATCCTTATACAAGAACTTTCTCTTATATTCTTGTCTTCAAACAATTATCTGCCACGAAGTCCACTTACAAGAGTTATGCTAACGGGTTCTGGCCACACCACTGAGACGCTTAAACTTTCTTTATTTTAAAATTACAATGGTGATGTATTTTATTTGTCTTTCACATAATACATAAGATTAAAAATAAAATCCATGGAAAATCTTTATGGAGAGCTGCCCAACAGATACTGGGGAATCAGCTTGTTTTATTAGGCTGGAATAACTCCTATGTGCAGTATGTGCGGTGCTCAAATTACAAGTGGGCTTCAAGCCACAGGTGTCAACCTCCACTCATCTGGGGAAGTATGGGAAGGCTGCTGCTAGCAGCCAGCTCGTGCAAAGATCATTTTGTTAAGTGGGCAGAAAAAAAGGTTGCATCCAGCAGACATTATAAACTGTAAGAACATAACAATTTCAGTGTCCCATCTATTTCTATGTGGAAATCTGTCTGGAGAAATCTGTATCTATATGGAAATCTTTCTATATTCACAACTTACAACTTCATTAACAGCCACTTATTGTGAAACTGTCAATTTTTATTTTTATTTTATTTTATTGGCTTCTTTCCTTCCAAATTTCCCCTATAGTGCTGTTCTTCAGAAAACTACTGCAAGCATTTGTTTATTTTTTAAAATATTTCAACATAGAAATATTAAAATAAAATAAAGACATGCTTGCAGTAGATTTCTTGGCATTATGAGAAGCTTTCTTTCCAGCACATTTTTTTAAAAAAATCATCAAAATAGTCTAACAAACAGATGATTTGTTTAATTCAAAATTCAAGTGTCTCTTCCTTTTTGCAGCCCATTAGAATGTGTCTGTGCCAATAGTGACAGGCCTGTCTTGCTCAAGTAGGTTACCCTTGATAACTGACCTTCGCATCCATTATGCATCTACCCTTTTGGCTCTGGCTGCATTACTCCCCTTGTGGTTAATTATCTGGTAGTGGAGCACAACATGCTGGAAATTATTATAAGCTTTTATATAGCGCCAGCGATGTACCTGGCACTTTACAGAGACACCACTTCTTATTTTAAACCCACATGCCTGCATTAACATAAAGACCTTCATAGCACTGGGCTCTGTATTGGAAGTTTCATTGGCACTCCTTTTAACATAGGCAGTTCCTGGAAGAATAAAATGTTTCTAGAAAACAAAATGGCTTTATTAAAATACCCTTAAACATTCATTGCAGATGAGTCAGAAGGAAGAATCCCTATCTGTTTTTAGGAGGTGAAGACAAAGGGTAAAAACAAATGTGACGTTGGCCCGCTGTGGCCTGGGACTCACGCACATTGTGGCCCTGCACCGCCAGATGTTGGCCTGGGACTGCCCCAGAAGCGTGCCCCTGGGACTGCACAAACAGGTAGCTGGCCCCTGGCTGCATCCTCGGGAAATCTCTGAGGTGCACCCTGGATCATGGGTCACCCATGTGGGCCAACATGGACCAGCATGTTTGTTCGGACCCACCATCTCCATGTTGTGGCAGGGGCTACCATGACCTTGTGCCACGGCTGGTTACCATGCCTGCCTGTCATGGCGAGGGACGGGGCGCTGGTAACAGGGCCAGCTACCTGAACATTTGTTGTGTTTTCTCCACCCTTCCTGGGAAGTAGGGAGAGACGTCTCTCTGACCACCCGGGTTGCAGCCACATTGACCCAGGGAGCAGCAGCTACGGTTTCCCACCCCAAGCAAGGGAGCCAACGCTGCGCCTGCATATTTGTTTTTACCCAAAGTAGATAACTGCCAGGTACATTATTGCCACTATGTAAATAATAGATAATAATAATTTTTATTGGACCAACGTCTGTTGGTGATAGTGTGCAAGCTTTGGGGCCACACAGGGCCCTTCTTCAGGCATGTAACAAGTCTGAAATATAGACTGAAGAAATGCAGGTCAAGTATATATAAGAAGGCAATGATTTGGGAGGGAGCAGGACTGTTGTAAGGATATCTACATTAAACTGTCAAGCACTCGGATTGTATGGGGACAGGAGCAATATAGTATATATGTACCAAAAATAAAGCCCTACAAGCTCTGTCAGTGCCCTACATTGCCCTGTGGATGGTGGAAGAGATGAGCCTAAGAAGCAGCAGTAGAGGATTCCATGACTATTGCTTAATTTTGCTGTGGTGGCTCCCTTTCAACTTGTCTCATAGGGTAGCTTCTGACATTTGCTCCACTGTGGCTACAATCCACAAACCACTTACTCTGGAGTAAGTGGTTTGTGACTCACAAATGATTGCATTGTTTAGGTTTCTGAAACCTTTATAAGAGCTCATAAGATTTGGCCTTCCTGTTATAGGTGTGTGATTTACTCATGGGCATGTATATGAGGAAAGTCCCATAATACAGACTGTACAGGGATAAGGAGTGTGTGTTATGGCAGCCTTTTTAGCTATATATCTCTCTTCTCTGGATGTTGTTTATTATAGATTAGGTGACTATATAAATAACTTTTAATATCAATTAAAACTGTTTATTTGTTCATCTAAAATGTGCTCACTTTTATTAACAGTGTACTGAGTTGCTTTGTTTTAAAAGATATTATACACTAAAATACGATAGTGAACGTTAATCATACATTTTAAATTCAGCTTTCAAATTGCTTATTGATTTGCCAACCTCAAACTATCAAATGCAAACTCATGCATATTCTGTTTGGGTTGCTTATCTTCCTTAAGAAGCAGACTTGCATAAAAGTGAATTTTAAATCAAAGTGCTTTGCCAAGACCAATGTATCTTTGGCAAGGACCAAGAGAACTGAACTATCTGAAGTTCTCCTCCAATTTCTGTTTATTCTTGGAACATGAACAGTTGTCTAAGACCTGAATTATGTTTTAATTCTATGCTCATGCCACCCCATCTTGACAATCTCCTCTTTGTCAGCCATCTTCAAAAAGAGTCTTAATTACTTTATTGATTCTCTCCTGTAGCAATCCCCTGGCTTTGCCAATTGCCAAGCAAGACAGTTTGCTGGAGAAAGACACCATGTTCAAAGATGCAGTGAAAGCTTTATGTAAGCAACAGTCTCAAGACCACGTCTCTGAAAATGTCACAGTGAATGGCACAGCCAAATTTGAACAGGTAACATGTTAAGTCTCTTAAGACCTATGTAAATGCTTTGATCTGGAAATTTTAAAGATGATGAGGGAGAAAACACGTAGGACTGTACTAAATGCCAGGTAGTGATTTGAGCTGTTGTCGTTTTCCAGAAGTCATTCCAATAACACTACACTTTGCAAAGTTTAGGTGCAAATCTCACTCCATTGAAGTCAGTGAGAGTTTTGCCATTGATCTCAATGGAGTTAGGACTTCACCCATAGTAGTACTTATAGCTTTGCATTTTCTGCACCTCTTCTACTTTTTCTGACAGACTGAGCCCAGGCCTTGTAACTTACAAAGCATGAGATCAGTCTGCCTGAGAAACCATCACTCTTCCTTTGAAAGAGTCCACAATTCAGTAAGTAGAGGCTCTGCTGCTAGTCTCCTAAATATAGAACAGAGGACCAGCTGGTCAGGCATTTGCTGCAAGTAGACTGGGTGAGGTACTTGATTTTTGTGAGCTAGTGGCCTTCACCAAAGGCCACAAACAGTGGAATTCCTTACTACATAAAGGTCAGAATAAACCAATGGATGCAGCCACACAAGCTTCTTTGGGCAGCCTTAACCTACTCTGGGCAGCCAGACCATGCGATGCAGTGCATCATGTGGCCAGCTGCCTCCAGATATTAACCCCACCACATAGCAGGGTGATGAGCAGCTGGCTGCTACATGATGTATTCTTAGAAAAAGGCCAATGACATATCATATAGCAGCCTTACCCCAAATGGGGTAAGTCTGCCCAAGGCGTGGTAGACCCCTTCTCCCCTGCCATGTGGCAAGCTCTGTGGTGGGGCTTTGAGCAGTGGGATTTTGGTTGAGGCAGGGGAGGACCAGGCACCTGCTTGTCGGCCAGCACCTCCAACAAAGGCCCAGCCACATGGAAGAGGGGGGCAACCACCAGCCCAGCTCCCTGCACTGCTCCACAGTGTGGTGACAGCACTTGCCTGCCATGGGGGTGCACGGTGATGGGACCTTCTGCAGTTTGTGTGGCTGTACTTAGTGCTTTGTCATCTTTAAGGAATGGTGAGAGACATCAAGCGCATCCACATGCGGTGATCATGATCCCCACAAGCCACATGGTGGGCAAGCACAGCCACCACACATTGGGCTGGCGGGGATAGCTGGCCACGCTGTCTGCTCCTCTGCAGCCATCACCAGCTCCTTCATGCTCCAGGGCAGGCTGAGGAGCCAGTCACACAGGGCTAGATGCTTTGACTCTTGCTGGGCTGAAGGATTGGGCCTGTTGCCACTAGGCTGCTGTTTGGGGTGACGGAGGAGCATGCACACTCTTCCCCATGCCTAAGAGCTGATCGTGGGGGAGGGGGAGCCTGGGAGGAGCACACACATGCCCCTCTCCCCACCTCAACCAACAGCTGATTGTGGAAGACTGGGGGAGAGGGAATGCAGATGAGGGGGTCATATATGAGTGCACACCCACTCCTCTCCTCACCATGACAAATAGCCTAACAACTGATCATGAGGGTGGGGAGCCTGGGAAGAAGGTGTGTTTTCTTCCCAGGTCTCTCTCCCTCATGATCAGCTATTAGGTGGTCGGGAGGGGGGAAGTGTGCTCCACTAGGCCTGATCCACAGACCCCGTCTCACAGCAGGGCTGCATGGCATGGCCACATAGAAGGTGGGCCCTTTAACCCATTTTGGGCAGCCTTAGAATACCCTGTGTCCCCAGGCTTTTTTCGAGGACTCATCATGTAGTAGCTGGTTTCCCGCCCAGTCATGGGGCAGAGTGAACATCTGGCGGCCACCGGACATACGAGCCACTGCATCACATGGTAACATTGCCAAAATGGAATAAGACTGTCCCCAGTGGGATACCATCTCGTGTGACTGCACCCATCCCTTCCTTCAACATCTGCAATGTTGAACAATGCATACGTGCATCCACAGAGACAAACAAACAAGAATAGTGCTTTGTGTGAGAGTGCTGTTATGCCAGAATGCAAAATTGTTCTTTCACCCATTTACTTGGTGGGTGTCTCATTGTACGTTTCCCTTCTGCCACATAGTTTGCCAGCCCAGTATTTTAACATTTATCTGAGTTAATTCTCCCTAGGGCTGTTTATTTTGGACAGTGTTCTACTGCACTTATTCATGCTGAGTACTGTAGTATTTTATTTTGCGAATCATTTCATCTTGTTCCACCCACTTGTGCAGAACTGCAACTGGACCTCTGAGAAAAGTGAAATTTGGGAAGGGGGGTTTAATTTGTGGTATAAATTGCTACTCAACATGAATGATGGAATCTGACCCTATGAAAATGTAAGAAGTATGAACCACTGTAGGTGGAGCCATAGGAAACACATTCAGCTTGCAGGAATTTGTGTGACTCAGGGCAGTTTCAGACAACCCCACCTCCCACCCACTATGCATCTTACAGGGCAACCATAGGGCAACACTGCAGTCCTGCAACATGTATAGTGGGTGGGTGGTGGGGTGGGTAGGTTGTTGAGTGTCTTGTCTGAAAACGCCCTAAGTGTACTTGTTTTCACATTGCTGATAGTACTACAATAACTTGTCTTACACCTTTTATTACCACAGTGTAGGTAATGATACCGAAGGCAAGCCAGAAAGACAGACAGACACACAAGCGTTTCTTTTAAGCCCTTTCTATTTTCTGTATAATCCCAAATTGTTTTCCTCCAATCATCTCTTTGATAGAGGTCATATCCAATTTAAACTGAGGTTGTTTACTTACTAAGCAGTTCCCGTTTTCTATAATTAACCTTTCTAAGCAATTCACATTTTTGTTGTGCAGCTTGAGAAGTGAATTTTCAAATGTTTCCATAAGAGATGGAGTACTTTATATTTAAAATAAATGTTGAACATAGGGTTCTAAGTGTGCTACTTCTAACAAGCAATCAATATAATTTATCCTTACTGGTTGCATTCCAAGCTACATTGGAACTAATCATGTACTATTTAATTTTTCATTAGGATATGCAGAGTCATTACTCAGGTTTTATGTTCATTCATTATTAAAATGGATCAGCACACAATACTGCATGTAGTACGCATGAAGGATATTCTACATATATAAGAAATATAGCATGTAGATTAGCCCTTTGTTAGAAGTGTAAGTGAGGATTTTGAGCTTATTAGGTTTGGGACATGCATTTTTAATACATTTTTAATACAGTTTTCCTTTGCAATAACTTTATTGTCACGCAATAAATATTATTATTATTATTATTATTATTATTATACAGAAGGATAGAAAACAGATTTGAGGTTTTTTAAAAAACAATAAAATGTAATTAATTAGATTTGCATAAAACCACAAAATGCTGAAATAAGAAACCTCAGCAATATGCCATCTGTCATAAAATGCGATCTCTTTTTCTTTTCTTTTTTTCATAGGAGGCAGGAACTAGGTGGCATTAAAACATTTCAAGATTCTTGACTTGTGCTGTTCCATTGGGTTTTTTTTTCTTTTCTTGTGTGGGAAATGTGTTTTATCTCATCTAATTTCTCATCCCAAACATGCCAGATCAAAAAAAAAGCAGTATGAGCAATTGTCAGGAATTTGACATAGTTGGCAGCTGCTTCTCATATTTGATGCAAAGGGTTGTGGAGTAATTTTCCCCAACAGAAGGTTTAGTTCCTTGGCACAGAACAAAGCTGAGCACTATGTTCCACAAGCAAAAATTGATTGACCTTTTTTACTGGTTAAACCATTCCTTCTGTAAACATTTGTGTTGCATATTGGAGGGCACACATTCATGATCTGGCCTGCAAATGTACAAATTACCATTATTATTGCATTCTCATTCCTTTATTGCTGTAATGCCATGTACCACATGCACAGGACAGACATGCATATACATATAAAAAGCAGAATTCCTCCTGCTGCAAATAGAGTTAGGAAAACTTTTTTTAAACAAATTTTTCAACATAGTCTGTCAATATGAACATCTCCCAGTACACACACTATTTGAAATCTCTGCTCAGAAATGTAAAAATAAAAGAACATACACCATATATCACTGATTTCTTTGGGTTATAGTTATAATCAAAGTCCTGAGTTTATTTATTTTTTTATTTGGAAACCCAGAGTAAAATATAGAATAAATAATTGTGTCAACTCATCTGTATGCTGCAGAAGGAGGTAAGCAAATATCAAAGAGTTTTAACAACAAAAAAATGAACTGAAAAATGAGATTTTAAGAATGTAAATAGTGTTAACATCCAGCTCAGCTCAGCTCAGCTCAGCTGTGACATTGGGTATTTTCAGACGTTACGAGATCACAGTCAACCACGGACAATCCCCTGTGGTGGCGGATGGTCCGGTAGCGTCTGGTTGCTCGCTGCCAGATGGTCACCGCGGTGAACCACCGGCGGTGAGCAAAATAACCACACTTTTGAGGATGGTCCGGGCACCATGTCTGAAAGCGTGGTTAATTGAACCATGGCCCGGAATTGGCGGATGGTAACATCTGTTACCGCCGCCGATTCCGGGCCATGGCCTGGACCCCGGGACAGAATCGGAATCAGCAGCCACATTGGCTGCTGCACCCGCCCGTCTCCAGAAGGGCGGGCTGCTGGGGGTGCGTGGGGGGCGGGGCTGTGCGGCTGCATGTTGCTCCGTGCAGCCCCACCCCCGCTCCAGATTCCCCGCCGGAATCAGTCGGCTCGTCTGTTGACGGGCCGTTCTGATTCCGGACGGGAATCAGAAAGGTGATTCTGTGGCGGGGCCAATAGACGCCCTGTCACGTCTGAAATCACCCATTAATGCATTTGAAATTTCTAATACACATACATTTCCTTTTATTGTCAGAGTTTAAACCTGGCTTCTATAAGAAGACTCAGCTTAGTCAATTAACCAACATTGGGATGCTTTGGCCTCTCATCTTGCTTGTTTGTCCTTCTAAGGATGTTCTTCCTTGGGTTTTTTCCTTCTGAAAAGTTTTGATTATGTCTGAAAGCAGTGTCAAATGAGAGAACACCCTACTTGGATAAAATACTGTTATTTAAAGATTTATTGACATGACTATAAGATGAATACGTAACATTGAGTTTGATCCCCAAAGAGAAGCTGCATATTGGATTAGGAATCTGTTCTATGTGCCACATGCTTAACAAAAAAATTACTGTATAATTTTGGTGGCTGTTCTATTTATGTCCAGTGTAAATTTAAATCAGGACCATTGGGTTTGTTTCTTTTGTTCCCTACACCTTTAAGGATAGGGTGCCTACGATAGGCCTCCTTCAAAGTAAGTGCAGCAGAACAAATCTATGGGTGAAAACAGACATGATGCTAACCACCCTTGGTGGTTATTTATGCATGTTGCAAAGCTGTATTGGTACCCTATGCAGCCCTGAAACATGCATAAATGACCTCCAAGGGTGGTTTAGCGTCATGTCTGTTTTCACCCTTTGTTGCAATGGGAAGAGGCTAATTCTTAGCTGGGGAGAAACATCCAAACAGGTGGATGAGTTGGGAGCATTTCAAATGCTTGGCTCCCAGCGTGGCTACCTGGGTTAAGTTACATAGATACTCTAATAAAATCAGGAAAGAAGGGAAATAATTTTTAAAAATGATTTTAAAAAATCATAAAATCATTTAAAAAAATTAATTTACTTTTCCATCATTGTGAAAAAGTAAATCATACTTAGCTTAGAACCTTAAAATTATTTTAAAGCGACTTGAACAAGGACATCACACTGTTTCCCTGGAATCTGAGCCCTGCAGTTATAAGAGAAAAAGGTGCCCATCTCAGAACACACTGCTTCAGTTTCATTACCTTCCTGATTAATCTTTTTTTTCCCTTAAAATATAAACAGTTGTTTAAAATAATTATCCAACAAACTTCAGAGAGTGAACAAACGCAGTAATTTATTTTGCTTCTAGATTTTCTCTGTCACTGCTCAATACATGTGATCTTAATTTATTTTTTCAAGGTCTTTTTTTTTACAATGTTGATTATGTCCCTAGTGTCTAATCTCTTACTGAAGATCTATATGTATAAGACAAGTTATCTGACTCAAGAAGTTAGAGCTCATCTAGCTGTTGCGTTGTGCACCCTTTGGGCCCTATTGAACAACTACAGTAATATATTAGTCTGAAAATGTTAAGTGCAGTAGATGTTTTAAGTTGATTGGGTTTTCATTTGGTATACTCAGAGTACATATTTTAGCAAAGTCCTACTGTAAGCTAGTAATAGTGTTAGATGTTTTCCCTAAAATACTGGCAGTTACTTCAGCTAGCACATACACTTATTACAAATGAGGAGTCTTAGGGGTGTTACTTAGAGCTGAGATTGCTCTTGGCAGACTTGATGGGATTAATATTGAAAGGTTGCTGCTACAATCTTATGAAAGATTGTTCAGACAATCTTATGTGAACATTCTTTCTGATAGTTCTGCCTATTTAAATTGGGGGCTACCCTTGGTGACGGTCCAGAGGCTGCTGTAGCTGGAGCAGAATGCGATGGCCTGTCTCCTGACGGGGATGGGTCGTCGCAAGCACATTATACTAGTGCTCCATTCTCTGCACTGACTTCCTATTGTCTACTGAGCCTGATTCAAGGTGTTGGTAATAACCTATAAAGCCCTAAATGGCCTGGGGCCAGCTTACCTCTGGGACTGCCTCATGTCCTGGGCCATGCAGCAGCCCTTGCTGTCAGCTGGAGACACCCGACTCGAGGTCCCCCGGGTTTCCCTGGTGGCAACAATGAGGAGGGTGTTCTTGGTGGCCGTGCCTAGGCTGTGGAATTCCCTCCCGACAGAGGCCCGTTTGACCCCAGACCTTCCTTCTTTTAGAAGACAGAGTAAGACCTGGCTGTTCCGCCAGCCCTTTGGGGAGGGAGATGGGTACGGGTTTCCCTGGTGGCAACAATGAGGAGGGTGTTCTTGGTGGCCGTGCCTAGGCTGTGGAATTCCCTCCCGACGGAGGCCCGTTTGACCCCAGACCTTCCTTCTTTTAGAAGACAGAGTAAGACCTGGCTGTTCCGCCAGCCCTTTGGGGAGGGAGATGGGTAGGGGGTAGGGAAGGGGTTCTGGTCCGCTTTTTAGTAAATTTTATGTTTTTAAATATCTAGTTGTAATTTTAATTGGTGATTTTATTGTTATTTTTTAAAATGTTGTGAGCCACCCAAGCTGCTATTGAGCAGGAGGGGGCGGCATAAAATGCTATGAAATTAATTAATTAATTAATTAATTAATTAATTAATTCTGGGAGAAAATTATTAAGGGCAAGATTGTGTCTATCCCTGAAGTAGCTGCTAAGGTGATTAAGACCCCATTTACTCTTCTATATGGAACGCTGGGGCTGCCTGCTCCCACATATGGAGCAAATGTACATAACAAAAACAGTTGACTCAATTGCATGAATGCAGTGCAGAGTCAGTGAGTCAGGATGCTAACCTTTATTTTATTTATTTATTGTTTAGTTATTTTTAGGATAGCTGTGAATTACTTTTATTCCTTATCATATACCCAAATGCTTGAAGCATGAGTGGAAGCAATTATGAATTGTTACGTATGGCACACTTTACAAACTATGCCCTTTGCAAGAGTCTGCAAACAAATTTTAGTCCTTGTTCTCACACGCAAGGGTAGGCATTCTGAAGGAGCTACTCTGGAATAACTATGTCCTGCAGCTTCTGTTCCCATGAACAAGGAGAACCAGGGATTAAATAGCAGTTAATAGGGATGTGCCAGCAAGGGTGGGGTTGCGGGGTGTCTCAAGTAACAAACATGCATTGAGACAGACACACTATGAGGGAAACCAAAACGTAAGAAATACAGATATTTTCTGAGTCAAGGAGGTGGAGGCAATGGATTATTAGGGCTGAAATGAGATTTTGTCAAAACAGGAAAGCTCATCGAAATACCGGTTCCTGATACCGTCTTGGTACTCAGTAGTGTCTCACTCTGTTTATTGACTTTCTGCTTGCGAGGATCCCGTTTCCTGCTTTGCCATCCATTTCAAATCCCAAGATGTAATACTGACACAGTACCGCACTTCTTGCACTCCATTTCCCCCTGTACATCCTTGTCACTCATTGGTTGATACTCAGATCCCTTTACTAATCTGCAATCCAGTTGCAGACTGATCAAAGGAAAGGGAAAAACATATGACATCAATTCTGATTGGAAGCACTGGAGTGGAGGTTAATGGGCACTGGGGGGAGATTAAGTGGTGGCCTATTTGCTCAGAAATATGAAAACAGCAAACTTGGAAGTAAAATGGTACCTTCAGCAGCATGGTAAACGCCACGGTAAATGAACAATACACATGGTATGCGGTTAACTGAAAGCAGAAAGCTACAGAATGGTAACTCAGTACAGTATCTCCTAGTATTGTGAGAATCAAGAAATTACATTGTATCAAGAAATTGTCAGGAAATTGATTCTAGTTCCTGATATTGTGAAATTAGTTATGAGTAAAAATTTTGCTGCTTGTTTTAGCCCTACGTAATGATCACCTTCTCTGGATTAGAAACTTCCCTCCCCACTTTAACCCTTCTTTGGAGAGAGACGCGTTTCCCCTTTATACTCACTTTATTATGCTTGCTCATAGGAACCTATGGGAGGCTAACATGAGTGAGGTTACCTCCAAAAAAAGTGCTAATGAGTACAAGCCTTCATTTGTTGCCATTGCCAGATGTTGCTAGTTGTGCACTCTTAATAGTTTTATGCCCACAATAGCTAGCACCTTGTAGCACAAGTGAAGGTAAATGCGTATCAACACTTTTAATATGGCAATACTTTAATCCTTGTAGTTTAATTTTAGGCAATAGTATAAATTAATTTTGAAATGAAATTATCCACAATATCCATTTCCTCCTGACCTTTAATACTTCTTAATTAACATTTCTCAGAATTATATTTGCTCTGCCTTGTGGTTTCTTGTCAAGTATATGATTAAATTGCTGACTCATTCATTAAAATAGAGCTGTACATGAACAAAGACAATAATAGGATTGGTTGTGGAATTAATCACAAACTGAATAGAGTAAATCACCCCAAGTCATTGTATGTACTGCATAGGATTGTGCTGTCCAAAAACATAACAAACTTGAAGAATAAGAAAAATGTTCACAAATGGCATGGCCTGATTCAAATAAGTAATAAAGGCAGAATTTAAAGAAGAAAATCTTGTATTACTTAATATGACACTAAAGCAAGCAGCCACTCCATTTTTGTGCTGATGGCTTCTGAGCTGTCAATCTGGAGCCTGTGCCGATTTTGACAGTGAAGAGTAAAATGTTAAATAATTGATATTATGCAATTTTGAAATAATTTGTGATGCTTCTATAGACTAGAGAAGGGCTGAATCTTTTTTATCTTTGGTTTTATCATACCAATGGATGTTTTCCTTGAGTAAAGCTGATGAAATATTTAAACAGGAAAACCCAACAGGAGTTGGTGGTGCTATCTAATGCCATAATGGCTAGGGGTTGTATTTCTCAAAAATGCGAAGGCCTAGATATTTCAGTTGCCCTTTGAGTTTTGGTCTTATTGCTGTTATAAAGTGTTTCTCTGTATGTGTGTGTGTGTGTGTGTGTGTGTACACGCAAAACAGTGTTTTCTGTTGGTATTAAAGAAGAGTGGAAATATATAATAAAATCCTGCATGCTTCAGTCACTCAGCTAGTGTTTTGCATAAATATATACAGGACCTTTTGCTCAGTAATTCCAGATCCCTTGACAAAGGTGCATAAACAATATTAGTTCCATTTCACAGATGCAGAGACTGAAACACAGAAAGATAAAATTATTTCTCCAGCACATCACAATGATCAATGAAAGAATTAGGAGCAGAAACTAGGGCTTGATCTTGATTTTTCTCTTGATTCTTGCCAAGAATGACCATTCTCGAATCGTTTTTAGTGAGAATCGATAATCAAGAAAAAAACCCAGTTCTAGACACTTTCTCAGTCAAGAATGTTTTCTCGATTTATGGTTTGCTGTTGAGTATGATGTACCATGTATCGCATGCTGATTTACTGTGTGCCACTTACTGTGTACCAAGTTCGTCCTGGTAATACACATGCATAAAATGGCTGCCCTTTTCCAAAATAGCAGTGACGCTACCAGTGCCACCTTGGAAGAGGGTTATGCATGTGCAGAACAGCTGCAGTGGCCATTTTCACATATGCATTACCAGGACAAACATGGTACATGGTAAATCGCTATACGGTACACGGTAAATCACGGTAAACGTTGCCAAGATTCTCGCTGAGATATCGAACTGTTACCGAGAATGTGCCAAAATCTTGGTAACTGTTCTCAGTTACCACGAGATTCTCACAAGAATGAAAACGCATTCTCACTTCAGCCCTAGAAACCAAATCACCATACTTTCATACTTACACCTTCTTTCAAAGTTAGATGAGCTCATGTAAAATATCATTGTTCTATTTACATTTCTGAAGATCTGCTGTTTTAAACCAGCTATGGATTTCGCCTTTAGTGCTGTGCAGTGATCAAATCAATCAGTTATTGGTGAGATAACATTGTAATGCTGCCTTGTTGCCTTCTTTATTTGAAACATGGATTGGTTTGCTTCAAACATATGTCTTTCAGCCAACTGTGTTTATGGATTCTGCAGACATCTAAGAATAACAAACTTGCCAGCTAAAATAAACAGAGATTCAGTTCAGACCGCATACATGGTATAACACTTCACATAGCTATGGCATGATGTATCACAAAATATCTTATTTTTATAAATGTTTTTCTCCTTGAGCTGAAGTGTTTCACATTGAAGGCATTACCATGTTAATACATTGGGTGTCTTTAGACGGACGTAGGACTGGCCACCTCTGGAGCTGCTCTGGGGGTATACTCCTGTGTCTGCCAATGTCCAGCCCTGCCTGGATCCATTTAAATGGATCCAGCAGCTTCCGCAGCCCACACCACACCCCCTCTCCCACACTATAGAGTTGTGGGTGGATCATCCGACACTCTAGGCTGCTGCTTGCAACTCTGTGGTGTTGTCTGGCGCAACCCCTAGCTGAGGGCGGAGCAGCAGCAGCTGTCCACTGAGCAGATGGACCACAATTCCACCTCAGGCCGGTTGACCAGCCCACTCTGCTGGCAGTGCTTTTGGATGTTCCGGAGCACTGCAAGTAGGACTGGTGCAACTTCTGCTCTGCCTCTGGTGACCTGCCTTTAGATGGAAAGATCACCTGTTTACACCCATTGTTTCATGTATTAGATGCTGCATGTCCTTCGCTTTCTATTTGTAATTGTATTCCCAGCTCTCACTAGCTTTCTTTCCTATGTTCTGTTGAATTTAATTCTAATGGTGTATTTGTCTCCATACGGTGAAGAAGATGAAGACGCGGTAATGAGCTCTGTAGAATAATGATTGCTGTGAATTAAATGTATTCACTTCTAAATCCTTGATCATGCAAAGGTTGAAACAGTTCAAGAAGAACTGAACTATATGTTTCTACATTTTACCGTAACTGCTGGGAGAAAGCTAGTCTCCCTCACTGGCAACACTTTAGTGTGGGCAGGGCTAGGTTGCTTCCTCTGATCAGCACTGAATGACTGCCAGTTCAGAGTTGTCCCAGTCTGCTGACAGCATCCCAGGTGGTATTTTCTCAATCAGAGTTGCTGCTGTCTAGTTGGGAGCACTCTGCGGAGTCATAGGGGCACCCATACGTCTTGCAGCACATGGCAGCTCCTTACATGGGAGTTACCACATGACATGTTGTTCACCCCACACTCCTACCCCACACCCTGCTCTGGTGTGAGATAACATGTGGAAACATCCCAAGATTCCTGGCATGTTTACGGATAGTAACAAACATATATAAGTATATTGGCAAGGACTGAAAAAATGCACCTTTAAAATGGTTAATACTTTAAAGTTTCCTGCTTTGCTTGCATCCTAAAGGGTTATAAGGAGCTTTTGGGACAAGTTTCTAGTTACCTAATAGGCTACAGGAGTGTACTTTACATAGCAATTTGGACTTATAATTGAAACAAGAGCATTGCACTGCAGGGTGAGTATATATAAAATTAGATTACTTTAATTTATCATTTGTATTTTACAGGTCAAGTTAATGCCTCCAGCACCGAATGATGACCTGGCTACTCTGAGTGAGCTAACAGACAGCAGCCTCCTCTATGAGATTCAGAAACGTTTCAGTAATAATCAGATATATGTGAGTGACTTTGAAACAGCCTAGTGCAGTGCTTTTGCTCACTTACGTATGGTTACCTTGTTGTGATGAGCTATTAAAGATAATAAGATTAAGGAATTAGTAATTCCAGTTAATTGCAAAATGATTTTGCAAGTACATAGAGCATGGAAAAACTGATAGAAGATGGAAGTGTGTGTGTAAGTCTGCAACTATTTAAATTCTGTATAAGTCTGAAATTAATATATATTGTTTTTGTGAGCAAAATGTGAGTGCAATAGGTGATACTGTACAACATCTTTACCGCTTACATGGTGCACTAATTAAGGCGGAGGCTTTAACCTTCAGTTTAAGAGGGGGAGGTAAGGTGAACATCAACAAACTTAAGCAGCAGAAAGCATAGAAATTACATGTACATATATATTCTTAGACCAAAAACCTATTTTGGCAAGTACATAGAGCATGGAAAAAATCATAGACGATGAAACTGACAGAAGATGATGGTATAACATTGTTGCAGAGTAGGATCAAGGGGACTGGGAAAGAGCCAAAATGGCCACTACACCAAACTTAAGATGGCTGCTGGCAGGAAGCCAGTTTGTTTGACACGTGGCTCTTCCTATAAAAAGGAAGTGGCTGAACTAGGAAGAGGCGTGTTATCTGGAACCTGAGTTGGAAGCTGCCTGGAGTGTTGGCAGTATGGTAAGCAGCTGGGAGTTGTTGTGGGGAAGCTATCCCTGAGAGGGAATATGGACTAAGGACTTTGGGAGAGTTGGGAACTCTGTATGTGGGTAACCCAGAGAGCAAGCTTGACCCTGAGAATTGCTGGCTGGGGTGGTCAATGCCTCCCTTTGGGAGGGCAGAGTGCTGGGCTGTCTAAAGGGGGCGGTGGTGCAGCCTCGGCTCAAGAAGCCATCGCTTGATGTTGACTCCCTCACCAGCTATTGCCCTGTCTCTAACCTTCCCTTTTTAGGGAAGGTTATTGAACGCGTAGTGGCTCATCAGCTGCAGGGGCACCTTGACCGTGCCAGTTTTCTTGATCCCTCTCAGTCGGGATTTCGTTTGGGGTATGGCACTGACACTATGCTTGTGGCGTTGGTCGATGATCTATGCCGAGAATGGGATCGGGGTCATTCGACCCTGCTGATTCTATTAGATCTGTCAGCTGCATTTGATACCGTTCATCATGAGATGTTGATGACACGCTCGCGGGATTGTGCAGGGGTGGGTGGGACTGTTTTGGAATGGTTCCGCTCCTTCCTGACTGGACAAACTCAGTGAGTGGTGCTTGGGGAATATTCTTCATCATACCAAGACCTCTCACGTGGAGTCCCGCAGGGTTCTCTTTTGTCCCCTCTCCTATTCAACGTGTATACGCAGCCACTCGGTGATGTGATCAGGAGGTTTGGCATCCTGGGGCTTGGCCTTCCTGCCACCCCAAGCTCCACCGACCAGCGGGCCAAGAACTGGTGAGGTTGCAGCTCGTCTGCATACGCTCCCAGCATCCTCGGCTGTCATCGCTTGAGGACACCACGACTCTCCTG
>QEPC01004661.1:586925-599154 GCA_003113815.1 Sphenodon punctatus | reverse complement strand
CCCCCCCTGGTGTCTGCCTCCCTCAGCCCCCTGCTCTCCTCCCCATTGTTATGTGGGTGTGCTGCTTCGTTGTATGTGTGCACTTCTCGTTTTGAAGTGTGCGCACCTTCCGTGCGGCCGCTGTTAGCGAGCGCTTCTCGCGCTGCTGCTTCCTCCACCCCCTCCCTTCGTGTTTCCCTTCTGTGGGCGGGTCCCTCTGCCCTCTGCAGCTTCGTTTGCCCTCAGGCGGCCATGTTTGCTTTCCCGTAACCCCGGGGTCTTGTGAGTCTCCCACCGCAGTTCTCGTCACCACGGCACGTCTGTTGGGTTCCCCCGGTCCGTGTTCACTCAGGTTGACCCCGTCACGTCTGTTGGGGCCGCGCATCTCACCATGGCCCGCGGTGGGGCCATTCACCCTGGGGTGGGATTCACTGTGGTGAATTTCACCGCGTCACGTCTGAAATCACCCTGTAATACATAGTTTTATATCCTGTCCACATAGCCTACCATATTTTGCTGACCCTTCATAGCCTACCATTATTTTTTCTTGTGTTATATACTCAGGTTTCCATATAAGACTAAGGAATTAAATGAAACAAGATTCTGAATCTCTTAAGTCTGAGTATATTAGAGCTTCAGGGATTGGAGAGCTTGTAAATTTTACTTTACCGCTTGCAATGCATACAGAGCAGTGCAGCCAACCAGAAGAAAACAAGCTTCATGTTATACAGGTCTATGCCACCCTTTTTGTATACTATAAACTACCTTTAAAAAAACAAAAAACAAAAAAAACCCAACCATCTGTGCTCCTGATTATTTAATTCCATATCACCTCTATTAGTTGGAACATCTATTTGTCTGGAATGTCCGAGGTCTCTTTCAGTATAAATAACAGCGTTCTTGACTTTCCTGCAGTGGAGAAAGCGGTTCTGGGAAGAGTGAAGCTTGCAAACAGATGGTGAAGCACCTGACATGTCGATTCAATTCCAGCCGGTGCATGTTTGACTCAAAGATAAAGCATGTAAGTTGTATTTTGAGTTTTTTGAGTATGGTAAGGATTGGTGCTTTGCATTTAAGACACTTTTACTGAAAGAACAAAGTTATGTCTTGACACAGATCTTCATATGCACAGATAAAGAACCCCTAAACCCAGCCTTTTCTGATTGTGTTTTTTGGTTTGATCTTCATTCTTGTTTTTTCTATACAATGAACACCTACAAAGTACAGTTATCACCCTTAAAACAGTCTTCTTGCCTTCAGCTTCTTTCACAAACATTTGGTGATAATTCATCTTGTAAACCATTCACAAACAATTCCATCAAATTAGTCTGAACAGTCATGTGTTAGGTGTTATATGCCTGAAAATACCTAATTAACACATTCCCTGTTCATGAATTAGTGGAGCACTTGCCTGTTTGCAGTACATGTTTCTCTTTAATCAGAAATATATACTCCTCTGGGTAGTCGTCCCACTACTTTGTGTTGAACATTGGCCCTTTTTATATGGGCCGCGGTGTGGGGGTGGGGTCGGTGTTCACGCTGGTGTGTGTGTGGTGGGTAGGGGGAGGGTGTGGACGGGCACACACTGACCTCCACCCATCGCACTCGCCCAGAGCAATTGCTGGTTTTGCCGGTTGCTCTGTGCATGTGTGATGGGTGGAGGTCGGTGTGCATGCATGTTTGCAGGAGCACTCACGTACACACTCCCACCCCCACCCACCACAGTGTTTTCATGAGACTCACCCACGCATGAACACCCAGATTTCTGGGAGTTCATGCATAAGTTCTGTCCATGTAAAAAGGGCCTTAATTTGAACCCAAATCAGCTAAAGTGACTTACAGGATTATTACTTCACAGTAAGCATTTGTGACAATCGGTTAGATGGGTAAATAGGAGATTTCCTCAGTGTTTGTGCTGTTCTGTATAGAACCTTAGAGCTGGAAGGAACTCCATGGACTATTTATTTCAGAGGGACCCACAGTACTGTACACCATCCCTGAGAGATATCGGTCAAACTTATTTTTAAATGCCTCTAATGATCGGGCCTCCACAACCTCCCTGGCAAGTTGTTCTGAGAGCTGGAAAAATCTTCCTGTATATAAAGCACAGCATGAAGGAAACAAATATGGAAGTTTTAAGGCAAATAGCTGAAAATCCCATTTACTTATTTAATTTATTCAAATTTATATGCTGCCCTTCCCGATGAGGCTCAAGGCAATTTACAACACATAAAAACAGCTTTAAATCCCCTTAACCCCATATATCCCTTCCCCCAGCCCCCACCCTACCCCCCCAACAAACATTTTAGCATAGTTGCAAATTTCCAATAGTAATTCTGCAAGTTCATGTTTGAGTTTGATTTATTATTATTATTATTATTATTATTATTATTATTATTATAAACATTTGTATAGCACCAGCTGTGTACCTGGTGCTTTACAGAACAAAGATAAAGATGTGGTCCCTGCCTACGGCTTACAATCTAAAAAGACAAGGAGGGAGCGACAAGGAGAGGGGACTAGGGGAAGGCAAGGGAGAAGCAAACAAACATGCAAGCGGCTGTGAAGTCTCAGGTGCGAGTGCTTGACTTGGTTACAGTTAGTCAGGAGTCTACAAAGGAGGGCAGACCGTGAGTGGGGGAAAGCAACTAGCAGGCATTGGGAAAGGTGTAACGGAAGAAGTGGGTGTTGAGGAGAGATTTGAAGGTGCGGAGGGAGGAGGCGAGGCGGACCTGGGTAGGGAGGGAGTTCCTGGTGATTTGTTAGTATTTTGTCAATTTACTCTAAAACACCTTCCAGTGTCAAGTTAATTTGTGACTTCCAACCCTAGAATTCTACAGTTGGTCCCTTCCAACCCTACCATTCTATGATTATATGACCTCGGGCTCAGTCCTAGAACAATCTATTTAAGCACTTCCCTGGTATTATGCTCATTCACCCACTGTTCTGACAGCGTGGAGTTTCTTGGCATGGGTTTCCTTGCCTCATACTAGAGCTGCAGTGGGTAGCACATTTTCTACCTGCAGGTAATACCCACATTTTTGGACACACCAGTGGGCACAATCAGGTACACAGTGCCCCAGAATGCAAGTATTACTGGGGTATCCCAGGGTCCTGATCCCGGCACCTGCGTTTCTCTGGGCTGACTCACCTCACAGCCAGGCTGCTTCTCCTGTGGTCCTGGTTGCTGCTCCCTGCTCCTCCTGGGCTCACGCACTGCTCAGCTGAGTGGGGAATTTCCATGCATGGCTTTTTCTGAATGTGGGGGGAGTGAGGAGGCCTCTTCCCACCTGCATCCATCCCCCTAATGGGTTCCCTATTCCCAAGGGGACCCCTATCAGGGGAATTCATGGGTCCTGTGAGCGTCCCTGTTTTGGATCCTCCTTGGAACAGGGGACACATTAGGAAGGTGCATGCAGGTGGGAAGAGGCCTCCTCCCCCACTCAGAAAAAAACAATTGGGGGAAATCCCCAGCTGAGCTGAGCAGCACACGGGCTGATGGGGAGGAGCAAGCATCAACTGGACTGAAGGAGCAGCAGCCTAGCAGTGAAGTGAGTCAACCTGGGGAGTCGGGTAGGCTGTTGGGTTGCATTCAGGTACCAATTGGTACCTGCCACCCAGAGAGTAAACCTGCCACTGCCACTGTGGGTCCCGAGCCCATGGACCCTCTCCCCAAGCCACGGGATGCTGTTGACGTCATCAGGCGGTTCCCATCGGCTGATCGAGAGAGGGATCCCAACTGATTGAGGGGTGGGGCAAGGAGTTGATGCACACAAAAGGACATGCCCTGAGTTCCTCTGGGTAGAAGAGAGCAGAGAGAGAGGCATGGAGCCAGCCAGCCAGACGGTCCGACTGCCACCCCAGACCTGAACTTTCCCCGCTGAGAGCATCAGGGGAGGAGGTGAAATGGATCCCGGTCCCAACTCTGGGCTTACAACAACCCCGCCCCGGGTTTGGGTGGCCAGGATGGCTACAGCATAGCGCCTGGTGACCCATCTAGCACTGAGGGGCAGACCAAACCCACTGGCCCAGTGCCCTCATGGGACCTATCCTGGGGTGCGGCATTTCAGGTACCCACTTAAATTGTAGTCTAAGGGGAGGGAAGACCGGGGCTGAAGGGGCCCAGGGTATCAGTCCCTGTGGTATCCGTGCCCTAGGTGCCTTCCCAGAGTAACCCCACCTGGGTACTCCAGGACGAGCCTTGATGCCCATCAGAGGCTCATGACATGGGCACCCCTAATTTGACAGGATGCCCGATTTACCAGGGACCTGGTTGCAGCTCTACTCACAGCCTCTGTCATGTAACATTCCCTTCCTCTACAAAGGAGAATAACATGGACTACGGTCTTTATTGGCTCCCCATGCTTGGTCATGACCAACAGTAAAATGTATCACCATGACAGAAAATACTAAATAAAGCATTTTATTTTTACTGGGGAACGCAACTCATTGTTGCAGTCTTTACACATCTGTTTTAGATGTGCAGAACATTTTAAATATTTAGATTGTAAGTCATTATTTGTGACAGGGGCTGTCTTTTTGTTCTGTGATATACAATGTGTAGCACAATGGGATCTTGGTCTATTATTATTATTATTATTATTATTATTATTATAAACATTTATATAGCGCCAGTCGTGTGACCTGGTGCTGTACAGAACATAGCATTAGCTCTAGATGCTACTGTAATAAATAATGACATAACTTTGGGGATAAAACTGTCTTGTTCCTGGTTCAAAGATGAATTTATCTGGAATGTTTAAATAAAATTCATGCCTCCATTTTTTGTTTTTTAAAAAGCTCTTCTGACTCCTTCCCTTCTCCAGGCACAGAAAACCCATTTATATCTTACAGTCCTCATGTGCATTGTCTTATGAAAGAGAGATATGTTTGGGTGTTTTCAGACGTAATGGGGCGGCTTCGGTCCGTCACGGAAACAACCCTTAGATTCCCCGCCGGGATCACTCTGGCACGACCAACAGACGTGCCGGGGAATCCCGGCAGGGAATCGGGGAGGGGGCGGGGCCATGCGGCACAATGTGCGGCCGCACAGCCCTGCCCCCTCCACACTCCCTCACCGCCCGCCCTCTGGGGAGACAGGTGGGCGCCGCGGCCAATGCGGCTGCAGCGCCTGCCCGAAATAACCACGATCCGGAATCCCGGCAGGGATTCCGGGCCATGATTCCCGTCCAGACATGACGGGCCCCTTCATCCCCGCCAGGAATCTCCTTCACCACGCGATCGGCGCCGGCCCCGCGGGTTCAGCCGATTGTGTGGTGAATGTGATTCCCAGCAGGGATTGAGTGTGGTAAACATCTGGAGGGGGGACTTCCGGTTCCCCAACAGACGTTACGGGACCATTCCCCACCACAGGGAATTGACTGTGGTTGAACGTGATCTCGTAATGTCTGAAAATACCCTTCGGTAGTAATTAAGTAATTTGGGCTTTGCTTTTAAATTAAATCTTTATTGAAAACAACACATTGTAGATGGTTGACTACAGCCCTGAGCCATTCTTTGACATACATCAAGAATGCAAAAGACACTGGCCATCATCTACAAATGACATTCTCTGCTGTCTACATAAGGCTTCCATGGGTCATTTCTAGAGTAAGCAATTTGTGGATCAGGCCACCTTGTTTTCTTTCTGAAATAGGCATCTGCCATTACAGATAGATACACTCAAGAACAGTTAGCATAAAAAGACCTCTAGATCAGTGATTATTTGGAGCTGAGAGGCTACAGATGTGTTAATGCATATCTTGCACCTTCACACTGATAGCAAGCCAAGAATCATACTGATATCATGATGAATATTGCAAAATACAGCTGCACTTTTGGTTTTATAATTATGTATTGAAATATGGCTGATTGCATTGAAATGATCCCAGCTAAATTTACTACTGACACTATACATTCAAACAAATGCACAGAGCCAGGAAATCCAAAAGTTAAGAGTACTCAGAGTAGTGTTAACTTTTGGGGTACGTACAATCTGCATGTGCAATATACCATTTTGAATGACTGAGGGTAGTTTTCAAAGAGAGGGTTTGGTTGCTATGTTGGTCCCAAAGGTAAAAGATAAAGACAGAGAAGTACAGCTAACAAGTTTTATTGGACCAATTCCTTTGGTGAGTATGAAAGCTTTCAGGCAACACGGGCTTTTCTCTGGCATGCAAGGAGTCAGAACTAGAGCAAATGTTGAGACCTAGATTCTATTTCTTTCTAGAGCTGAAACGGGTAACAATTTCTGTACCTGCAAGTAATCCCCAACATTTTGGGTAGCCTATCAGGTTCCCAGATAGCGAGATGGGTACCTGAAATACCAAGCATTACCATTACCAAGTCCCTGACTTTCTGTTTTACCGACCCATTCCATTTGTTTTACCATTTTAGTGTCTTTTCGACATGTATCAATCAATAAATTAATGGAAATGGACAGAAACGGAAAACCAGTAACTCAGTAATAATAATTCATACAATTTTTGAGCACTAAATGGGTAACATAGAGCACCCAATCTATCCAAAATTATTCCAGTAATGCAGTTTCGATGGGTAAACCTCTTTTTGTAAGTAGGCATTTCAGCTCTATTCTCGATACTCCCACTTTATTCTCTGAACTTATGGCAGATTCACAGAGTACTCTATCATAGAGAATAGGGACATTCTGAGTTCTATGCTCTTTGGTTATCCCTTGTTCCCTGCTCCCCAAGGGGTGGGTCATTGAAATGCAAGGAAATGGCAGCTGTGTGAATCAGTTGCTACAAAGACTGTTTAAGGAAGAAGGGAGGTAAATTTGCAAGAAGGAAAGGTGTTGTGTGAAGGAGCCCTTAGGCAAATGCTTGCAAAGAAATAAGAGACTGCATTAGATATGAGTGAAAGGGCTCTTCTTGAAGAGCAAAGAGTATGTCAGAGAAGCAGAGGGAAATTTGCTGTTGAGATGGGTATGCATTTTAAGAAGTAAATTCAAAGTCTGGGAAGTTGGACATTACTCCATGGGAGTCGGAAAAGCTGACTGTCTTTATATAAGGACTGAATGGCTTTCAACTAAGCTAAATTATTCCTCGGTATAATTATACTGAAGTTACAGCAGAGTTGGGTTGCCCAATTTTCTGCTGCCATCTACTGGACAAACTGCTGCTACCTTTTGAAGCTGGATTCTCTGCTGCCTTCTGTACTTTACATCCAATTACTTTTCCAAGATGTAAATGGCAGTGCAAGACAGAGATTTAGGTCCTCAGTTTAGTTAATAAATACTCATATTTATATACTTGATTTAATCATCTAAATGTGTAGATAGTCCTGCAAATCGTTGTTCAACAAAATAAGAATGCATGCTTTTGAGAAGTGGTCTGTGAGGAGGGATTTCGTTTCAGGGTTTGTTTTGTTTGTTTGTTTTTATTTTACGTTTCCTTAGGATTTCCGTATTAAATTACAGATTCGGATCTAGGGATTCAGACTTCCCCCTTTTTTCATTGAAGTCAATGGGAAACCAATCCGTACTCCCATCTGTCCTGCGGTAGTGTCTCCTACCTCCCTCACCCCCATTCACCAGGGCCTTGGAGTGCCACTTACTAGACTTGGAAGACTTGACTGAAGCACCACCACTGCTGTAGGGGCTCTGGCAGGCTTCTAGTCACCCCGGCATCCTTCCAGCTCCTGATCATGCATGTGCAGAATGACCACCGGGGCAGTTTTGCACCTGTGCAAAACGGCCTCCACCTTTAACCAAAATGATAGCCATTTTGCACATGCACGATAAGGAGCAGGGAGGATACCATGGTGAGGGAGCCTGCCAGAGTCCCCACATCAGCAGCAGTGCTTCAGTCAAGCCCACCAAGGCTATTAAATACCACTCTGTGGCTGATGGAGATGGGGGGAAATCTGGATCCATAACTTGGGTCCATAACTAGCAGGGTGTAATTACAGGATCTTTCAAATTAACCTGTAATGGCTCATTACAGGAAGTTTCAGATTAATCCAAAACCATAACTCCCATCCTTACTTTTTGTACAGTCTGAACATAAATAAGTGGCCTGATTATTATTTTTTCCAAGCTTGTTGTACATTCAGTTGTTTCCTATTGAAATTAACTGAAAATGTTTTGACTATTTTTACTTCATTACCTAAAGCCTTTATATTTTGTCACAGGTAAACTGTATCTTGGAAGCTTTTGGACATGCAAAAACAACCCTCAGTGATTTTGCCAGCTGTTTTATAAAGTACTTTGAATTACAGTTCTGTGAGAAGAAAAAAACACTAAATGGAGGTAAACATTTTTTTTTGCTCTTGTTGGTTCTGTTCCTGAACCATTGTATGCTCCTATAGACACATTGGGGGGCAGGCCCTCTACAAACATATAGAAAGCAAAACAGAACAGTTCCTGTCCCAAGGAGATGATTCTTTTTCTTCTTCTCATTCTCGTTGTTTTTGTTAGCACCAGCAATGTACCTGGTGCTATACAATCATAATTAGAGACAGGCTGCTACCCTGAGGGACTTACAAGCTAGAAGAGACAAGGGAGAGACAGAGATACATTCATGAAGTAGAGAAGTCGCAAGCATACATGCTTACCTTTGTTACATAGGAGAAGGGATGCTGAGCAAAAGGACAGCATCTGCAAGTAGTCTGGAACCTGGGGCGAGTATCTAGGTAAGGCCTGGCAGATGAGGTAGGTTTTTAGGAGGGATTTGTGGCTCGGAGTGAGGGAGCAGATTGAATGCATTTAGGAAGGGAGTTATTTACAGTCTATAAACAGAAAAAATAATAGCATGCATACAATTCTTAGCCAGTTGGAAGCAGGCATTTCCATGGGTGCAACTGTGTGGGACAAGGAAAATACATTACCCCAAAATTTCTGTGCACAAGAAAAAATATTTCCTCTGGTGGGGGAGAGGAAGCCATGATCCTGAGTCTCACTTCCACTGACTCTGATTCTTGTGTACATCACTAGTTTTGTTCCAAATGAAGGTGACGATCCCCAACCCTACAAGGTCACCATAGAGCTGCAACATGTTGCTAACCGTGGGTAATTCCTGCATTTTTGGACACGCCCATTGGCCACCTGATAGGGTTACCAGCCCTCCCCCCTCGGGTGCCCGGGGTCCAAAAATGCGGGTATTACTGGGGCATCCTGAGACACCCGAGGACAGCGATCCTGGCATCCACGGCTCCCCTGGCTGACTCACCTAACTGCTGGGCTGTTGCTCCTCTGGCCTTGGTCACTGCTTCCTGTTCCTTCTCGGTCGACGTACTGCTGAGCTGAGGACTAGGGCTGAAACTCATTCTCACATAATCTCGATGAGAAACAGCTTCTTGCCGGGATTATGTGAGAACGAGAATGGGTCAAGAATATGTTGATTCTCGACCCATTCTCGCATGAAATTCACGTGGCCAAGAACCAGCATTGCACATACGTAAATGGCTGCTACGGCCATTCTGTACATGTGCGGGACCCACCAGCTATTTTGCGCATGAGCAGTGCCAGTTCTGAAGAGCCATCAAAAATGGCACTGTGCACGTGCAAAATGGCTGCCGCCCCGGCATGTGCATAATGGCCATGGCTTCTATTTTGAGCATGCTCAGTGCCATTGATGCGTTGTTGTTGCAGCACTACTGGGGACTTCCCTGCATGATTTCTTCTGAATTGTGGAGGGGAGGGAAGGAGTGAAGAGGCCTCTTCCCACCTGTGTGCACTCCCCTAATGTGTCTCCCTTTCTCAGGGGGACCCATATCAGGGACACACATGGGCCCTACACGCACGTCCCATTTTGGGTCCCCTGGGAATGGGGGATCCATTATTTACTATTATTTATTTATTTTATTAAATGTATATGCCACACTTCCCAGAGACTCAGAGAGGCTCACAAACCATAAAAACATTAAAGCTAGTAAAACCCCAACCCTCTCGGACCTAACCTCCCTCACACTCCTACGCCAAAATTACCCCAGTCCTCTATCCCTATCCACCAAATTCCTTTTCAAACAAAAGAAGTCTTATACCGCCTCCGGAAGACACTTCAGGCCTGGGCTAAAATGAACCTTCGGGGGAAGGGAGTTCCTGGGGGCAGCAACTGAGAACACCTCCCTGTGAGCTCTTGTTGTATGAACGAGGCTAAAGGAACGGTACCCACAGGGAGGNTCTTGTTGTATGAACGAGGCTAAAGGAACGGTACCCACAGGGAGGCACTCCTGGCCAATCACAGGGGCCGCAATGGGGCTTGGAAGGACAGGCAGTCTTCAGATATGTGGAGGCCAGACCATTTAGGGGGGATGCAGACAGATAGGAATAAGTCTCCTTGCTTCCCCTTTCCACTCAGAAGAAGCCGAGTGGGGAAGTTCCCAGCTCAGCTGAGCAGCATGCAGGCCAGAGAGGAGCAGGTAGTAGTGAGTAGCCACCAGTCCGGAGGAGCAGCAGCCCGGCAGTAAGGGGAGTCAGCTTGGGGAGTTGAGTAGCCCGTCAGGTTGCATTTAGGTACAAACAAAGCAACAAGGGTGAGTCAGGCATCTCAGATTTGGTTGCAGATGAAGTGTGGGCTTCTACCTCATTTTATAAATATATTAACAGAGAGATTATGCAAATGCTGCATTGAGAAACAGAACCTGATTCTGCTATGGTAAACTTAAACTTGACTGTGATTACTAGCACTGCTAACTGTACTGCGGCCTTGTGGCAAACAGTTGTGTAAATGACTGAGGAAAAGTGCATCATTACCTCTAGTGGCTGAACGTAGAGACACTGAGTTGCAGAACTGGAATGGACTTCATGGGTGATCCAGTCCAGCCCCCTGTGCCTATGCAGAATTCACTACATGCAGACTACCCCCATAGAAAAAAGTATCCAAGAAGACACAGAGGCTATAACAAAATCTACCACAAGTAGAGATTGGGACTGAGCAGAGCACACTGATGCCTGAAATAACAGGGACAATCTCATAAAAGAAAAATCCAAGTGTCTCAGACAAACAAGTCACCCACACAAGGCAGAAGAGTTAAAATTAGACTAGCAGGTGCTTCCATCTATCATGTGGTCATGGTTTCAACTAGGGATATGGTGTTGGGTTCAAATTGGGTTTGGATGTGGTGTTTCATGTGAATATGACTGGCTTTGTTTTTTCCCCAAGCTTTTTTCTTAAAACAGGTTTATTTAATTCACACAATGATAAAACAGCCTGAAATGTGTATGTAATCAAAAAGCTGTTATAATCTGTAGATTATGGCTGCTTGCCCACATTACACAAACTAAGTTAATTCCTATCTAACATATATATATAATGCAAAAGATGCCCCGAGATGCCATAGGCATGGGGGGTTGGCATATAAATGTAATGAAATATATATATATATATAATGTGTGTGCGTGTGTTTGTTTATATGTGTGTGTGTGTGTGTGGATAGATAGATAGATAGATAGATAGATAGTTTTTCTTTTCCCTTCCCCTGTCTCCCTTAGATTTGGATAGATATTACTTGTGCACATATAGAGAGAGATTAGATATTATATAGGTATTTATGCTAGTCTGTTTTATTTATAAATATAATGTTATCAGGAATTATACTGATACCAAAAATAAAATCTTTGTTTGCAACGATAATGAAAATGACATTTTTAAATAATGAAAATGATAACAGAAACTGAAAATTACATGGGAGCCTGGTGCACACCTCTACAATGTGTGCAGTACATTAAAATTTAATGTTAAACTAAAATGAAATTCCCTGAGTTGGGGAGGGAGAGGAGAAAGAGGGGAGGGATCATGGGCAAGGGAGGTTGACGGAGGGGGAGGCAAACTCCCCCACCCCCCACCGAGTCCTGGGGGAGGAGGGGAGAGGAATACCTTAGGACAGCCCTTGGGAGTTGAGGGGATCCAGGGAGCTCACCCGGCCAGTGGTGGAGCAGTTCTGGCAGCAGAGCCCGAGGCTGGCAAATCGGAGATTTCTTTTGTGGGCACAGAGCTGCTTGTCATCAGACCACACCCGCAGAGGAAGCTCCTGATGTGCCAAGCTCAAGCTATGCTGCTGGTGCCACACCACTGCTGGCCAGGTTGCTGGACTGCGGAGGATGGGTGGTAGGAAGCAACCCTAGGCACCACCCACCCACCCCAGCTTGGGGGGGGTAGGGGGAGACAGGAGGAGGAGGAGGGCTGGCTTGAACATGGGCACCAGTCCGTTGTTTCTGATAATGGATCTGGTTGACTGCAAACATGCAACACACATTGATCTCAGGTAATTGCTGTTTTCTCATGAGTGT
>QEPC01004661.1:564537-576366 GCA_003113815.1 Sphenodon punctatus | reverse complement strand
TCCTACTTGTCCCCATTTCTTCTTCTCATGCTCCTGGGTGGTGAGCCTCACTCTTTGGACTTCTTTGTACAATAAAGAAAATAAAATTCTAGAATTGTATACTCCCAGGAAGGTAAGAGACATAATCTTCTTCTGGTACTGTAAAGCATTGTGCCCCCACAAAATCTATGTTGCATTTGAAGGTCTTCCTAAATTTCCCTAGTGGTGTACTCTGAGAACCATTCTGTCTGCTGCCACTTCCCAGGACCAGTAATATGTTCATATTCAATTAACCACTTGGGGAGAGGTGATACCATGGAAGTGTGCCAGATAATGTCCATAATTTTAAAAGTAAAATTAGATCCCCAAATGGAATGTTTAATTGTTTTGATGGTGAGAGTAAATTCCTCACTCAGTTGACACCTCACCTGTCACAGATATGTGTAACCAGGGCAAGAACACTCTGTTTCTTCAAATGTCTGAAAAGGAGATCAGCAGTTTACTGAGAGAAAAACAAGTGACAGTCTCATTCTCTTCTGAGTTTTCAGCTTTGAACAAGGTTCTACTTCCTGCAAACTCCATACTGTTGAACTGTAAGAACACAGCTGGGTTCATAAAGTAAAGAATAATTTATTTTCTCCTTCAATGTTTCTTCTTATAGCATAAGAAATGTAGTGTGTTAAAAGTACTGTTTATACACAGCTAGGCTGGCCTTTTGAAAATGGGAGGAAGAAAAGAAATATTTCAAACTGCAAGCTCTTTCCAGAGTTTCAATTTTCTTTATCCGAAGACTCGAGCTAATACTGTGCTTTGATGGTTTCTTGTACAACGCTTTGTCTCTAACCTGTCAAACATTATTTTCTCTTTTGCAAAATCCCTACTGAAGATATAAAGTTCTTTGAGAAACAGTTGTAGCTTCAAATAATATATTATTGAAAAATGGACTTAACAGCACATGCTTACAGAATGGAGCCTCCAACTTTGTAATTCTTCAGAAGATCATGTGTTCTGTGAAAAGAAATAGTCATGCCTTGATTTCCATTATTCCACATTTTCTACAGTACAAATGAAAGACTGGTGTACTTTAGAACCCCATTATCTTTCCCTAATTGTATGAATTTTAGATTTAAAAGAATAAAGTTTTACTTTCTCAAAAAATAACTACATGTATACCGTTAAGAGAGTTTAATGAAAATTGAAATTTAAGCTAAGATGAGGTTTTGGCATTATTATTAATAATAATAATAATAATAATAATAATAATAATAATAATAAATGTGCTAATTATTAATTTGATCACTTTTAACAAATTCCTCTAGTTCGAGAGGAGGGTTGGGGGAGGGTAATGATAAAGCACCTGTCCCAGTGAGCTGGAGAAACTATCTACACAGCCTCTTTCCATCACCTTGTCACTTGGTGATAACGTGGACAGTTTTAAGGAAACAACCTGCTACCCACCCTTTTTTGTTTCTTAATGCCAGTCTTTACTACCAACTTTAGAGCTGTAACATTGTCCATAACACGTTTAATACCTTAGTTAAAGATGTGAAGCTAATAAATCAAAGAGCTTACTTCACCAGACTGTACAATTACTCTGCTCCAGTGGGATGGAAAGTCCAAACAATTCAGTCAGCCTCCTGTTCTGTGTACCAACCATTTTGCAATTTTAATTTTACTTTTTGAAATATTAGCTCAGATCCAGGGCAGTAACTAGATTGCAGCTCTTAAGAAGTGATAGCTTAAGAACATAAGAACATAAGTAGTGCCATACTGAGTCAGACCAATGGTTCAGCAAGCCCAGCAGCATCCTGTCCTCCGACAGTGGCCAATCTCGAATGCATGGGAGGAGAACCAACGATCACAATGGGCAATCCATTCCCCGTTGTTCGCTCCCAGTTCACGACAGTAAGAAGTTCATCCCATAAGCTCTACTTGGTTAATAGCCGTTAATGGACTCTCTAAGAATTTATCCAGTCCTTTTTAAAACCCAGCTATACTACTGGCCCCGACAATGTCCTCTGGCAACAAATTCCATAGGTTAATTATGCGTTGAGTGAAAAAGTACTTCCTTTAATTTTGTTTAAAGCTCACCTTTGCATTACTCTGGTGCTGGCGTAGCCTTGTGAAGACCAGTCCAATTGTACTGGATTGCAGCAATTTTACAGCAATCTGAATTCACAGCCAACCCAAAAAACATTCAACAATCACCACTTCTCCTATGCCTTTGCCTTTTCTGCTCTGAGAGTTGGGTAGATGAGTTATTCACTTTCAGATCCATTATTCACTTTCTGCTGCCAAAAGACCTCCCTGAACCATAGTTGATCCTATCTGGGATGGTTGGCTCCTCTTTGGAACTGGGTTGTGTCAAAAGACACAAGGAGGATGACTGTTGCACCATCTGGTTTTGGATGAAACTACTGGAAATAAATAGTGGGCAATGGCTATTGTTGGTGTATGAGACCAAGTCAAAGAGTGGTGTTGTATATGGGAAATAGTTGCAGTGACAACCTTGCCCTTATCTATTTAACTGGATTTTTATCCTGCCCTTTCCTGAAGGCTCAGTGTCAGATGCACTGACACGTATACTGGAATTGACTAGATACTATACTGGAGTACTATTATAATTCTAACATCAGGCATATCAAATACAAATATAAAACCCATAAAACCATATAGAAAGACATGTAGAATGCCCATAAAATACACCCCAAATCCTAACCCTACCTGTGAGTCCAGTGTTCTTATTGTTGTTGATTTTGTTATTTTTGTGTTTTTATGATGTCGTAAGCCATCCCAAGATGCCATAGGCATGAGGGGGCGGCTAATAAATGTAATGAATTAAAATAAATAAATAAATAAGTCTTGCATTACCTCCAGAAGATTACTGGGTTTTGGAGAAACTCCAAGGGAAAGGGTTACAAAGCTTTGGAGCAGCTACTGAGAACACCTCTCTCCTTGCGTCCTTGATGTATGAATGTTTTGCAGTGATGGATCTTGAACGAGGGTGCTCTCGACTGGCCTTAGCGGCTGTGAGGGGCATAAGCAAGGAGGTAGTCCTTTAGATATGTAAGACCTAGGTTGTTTAGGACTTTATAGGTCAAAACCAGCATCTTGAATTGTGCTCGGAACACAATCAGAAGCTAGTCAGAAGCACAACATTCTTCATGCCCTTCATCTCAAAAACACAAACGTTCCTTATCGCTTTCTATCTTTCCCCTCTTGTGTACTGTACCCTTCCAGTCTCTGTGTGCTTTCTGGAGAGGGTGGTGTGCATCCTCAGGACTGGAGAGAAAGGAGTGTGAGGTGTGACCCTTACAATGCGCTCCTTCCTCATTTGCATGTAGAGAGGAGAGTGTGTGTGTGTGTGCTGGGGACTGCCCCAGTAGGGGAGAAGTCAGGGCAGGCCTTCCCTTAAGACTCTCTTGGTTGCACTCTGATAGTAGTTACATTTTATATCTATAAAAGAAACCATTCCCGGCACTGTAAATTACTTTAGACTGAAGGAGAAGCAACAAAATAAGAATAGACACAAAACAAGTGCAGTGTAGTCATTTAGCTCATTGCAAAGTATGTGTAAAATGCTTCTCAAGCAGACGGGAGGCATTTTGCTGTCAGTTGGCACGCAACTTGGACTAAATAAAGTGAAAGACAGTGGAGGGTGAGGCACAATGTGTGCATCCTCTGGAACCAGCTGTAACTAACTAAACTGAACAGAAAACAGCAGCTGGCTTTCAGCACACAGCAGACTTCCAGAAATGCAAAAGTGTGATATGCAACAAATAAAATTTGAGAAGTTGCAAGCAAGGAGATAACACTTGGTCATATAAGTAGCCTAAAGTGTTTGCCTGCCTGCCTGTCTGTCTGTGGCCTTTCAATCAATAGATACTGAACATGCATGACTTGGGAGAGGAAGCAGAGTGGTTGGCCCAGATGCTGGAGATGTCACAATTAACACAATTCACATTGGTCTAATGAGGAAAATTGGGACCAGCAAGAGGTCTGAAAGCCTGACAATCAGAAGGGGGAAGGGAGGGCAACATGTGGAGGGGAGAGGTAACAAAACAGTAGCAAATGGTGGTGATTGAGGCCAGGGTGGCAGAAGCAGATGACAGTGGCCTGACAGGCAGACAATATACCAGGTCACAAGCCAAAGTCTTTCCCCCCATTTAAATGTCATGTGCACCTTGCTAGTAAAGAAAATTGTTTTCAATCCCTGTAAACCTGTCCCCGCATACCTTTTATTAGTTGTAAATCAGTTCATGATGCACTGACATGTATGCTGCAATTGACTAATTAGTAATTACTAGTGATGAGCGTCACGGATTTGTATTAATTCATACCTGTTGGTAACAAGCAGTTATGGATTAATATGGATCAATCCGTGCTGAACTGCAACAGGTGTGCTGCGGTTTGCTTTAAAATTTGTTAAATAAAACAAAAAATAACCGTGGATGCACAAAATGGCCACACTGTGTATGCCCAGTCTTTTCCAAAATAGTGGTGGCAGCATCACTGCTCTTTTGGAAAAGGAGAGCTGCACATGCACAGTGGCTACTTTGTACATGCACAGAACAGCTGCCCTTTTCCAAAATGGTGATGATCCTGCTGCCTCCACCATTTTGAGAAAGGCTGTACATGCACAGAATGGTCTGGTGGCCATTTTGCGTATGTGCAGTTATTCTTTTTTTATTTTTTAATTGATTGAATTACGGTTCTATATTAAGGTTCCATAATTAAATCTGGAATTAAGATCCAGATCCATAATATGGATCTGGAATGGTAATTTGATTTCCTCGGGGTGCCCGTCCTGTAGGTATTCTACTGGAGTACTATTGCAATCCTCTACCAAAAAAACCTGGTACTAGATTTCTGCATGGGAACAGGATCCCATTGGTCCTGTGAGACCTATCTCCCTGCCAGAGCCATATCCATGGGGTTCATGAATAAACCTCATGTGAGAACATGAGTGTGAGAAGCACTGATGTAAGATAAAGACCCACAAAGCTTCAAACCAAAGCTGTTGGGCCCCAGTCTATGGAGAGCTTGAGACCCAGCGCAGGAGGACACCCCTATGAGTAAACCAGAAATGACAATATAATGTGCAGGCCCGTGGAGCCTGTAGTGCAGGGAGCCCCAGTCCCTCAAGAGGATGTTAGGTTTAACTGAATGTCAAAAATGACTATAGAATTCTCTTTTTCTAATGGGAGAGCAAGTGTCCATCAAACATTCCTCTGTTGGGGGGAGGGCATAACACCCTTTCACAAGTGGTCCCAATGTCTCTGGATCCAGCACTGCTCCACACCTTCAAGGATGGGGGGCAGGATATTGTTTCAGGTGGGATTGGTGGAAAAGCTTCAGACTGTGAAATCTGAAGCTGCAATGTATCTTTCTCCCTGCCCACAGCCAACTTCTCCTGTCTGTAGGGCCAGTCATCAGATATAAACGTAGTAGGGGTGCCCTCCCCTCCTGCATCATGAGCCTCAGCTCCGGTTGAGAAGAGCTTGGAGCTGAGGTGAATACTGTAGGCTGGGAACAATCCTGAACTTAATCCCAGCCACTACCCATTTGAAACTAAACAGGTTGTACGAAGGTGCAGGATTAAATTGGCAGAAGATTGAAGGAATTAAGCAAAAGTGGCAAGAGGTGAGTTTTGTGGGATGATATGAGAGCAGGATGTAGAAAGACTTGCTCAGAGCTCTTATCTGGGGCTCATAAACACCAATAAAATCACATATCTGACTTTTTACTGGTAGTTTTAGAGGTTCTGTTGTTCTCTCAAGGGGAAAGTGACTGCCAGTTTACTATAGGGTTTTGTCTGCGTGTGTGGTATCAACAATATTTTTCTTAGAAAACAGTTTTCAGTGTCAGTTTCTTATGCAGTTCTTTAGTGTGATTTGTGTGCATAATGTTTGGCTTCTGTTGTTGCATAATATCTTTTAATATTGGACTAGCTAATGGTTGAAAATCTGTGTGTCTGAAACAATGCATTAAGGGATTCACTTCTTTGTTTTTCAATCAGCCAGGATTTATACATACATGCTGGAGAAGTCCCGTCTTGTCGCGCAGCCTTCCAACCAGAGTAATTTTCTTGTTTTCTACTTGCTGATGGATGTGCTGTCTGCTGAAGAAAAGTATAGTTTGCGTCTGAGCAATTTATCTGCACACAGGTAGGAGAACAACTTTGGATTTGCTATACAACTAATGTCAATGTTTTATTCAAGAGCTTCATCCTTTTAGGTACTGACTGCCCTCACCTGCTATTTTGAAATGGAGTTTGCCAAAACTTATATTGGAAATTGGCCATCGGTTCAGAGCCTTGCCTGAATAACCATTACAATAAACAGCAATTTAAATGATCAGGAAAGTTATTTTAATATCTTGATATCTGAATGTTCCCCATACATTTATTTTCCCTATCAGATTTTCTCTCACACATGTTAGCCAGCACTTGAAAAAAACAGCTATTCTTGTTTCATAGTCCTGTTGTGATTTTTAATAGCACCTTCAGCTCTTACCTCTTCTGACATTAAAAACTTGTTGCCATGATTTCAGATTGAACAGCTACAACACCAGGTTTGAAAGAAAACAAAAAACACATTTGATTGCTAATACAAATTTTTTTTAAAAAAAAGGGGGGGGGGAGTAGTCCTCATCAGAAATTTTTATTTTTTATTTTTTTAAAATCTTATTCTTTCTTTTCTTTCCAAGGCTTTGGGGACAAAGAGAATTTTGTTGCTGAGGTCCTGATGATTAATATAGTCTTCTTTATCAAAAATAGTTTAAAAGGCTTCTGTTTGTTTGTTTGTTCAAATGTATATGTCCCCTTCCCATCAAGGCTCAGGGTAGCTTACATTCAATAAAACATCTATTTATTATTATTATTATTATTATTTTATTTTACATATTTGTATAGCGCCAACGATGTACCTGGCGCTTTACAAAGAATAAGATAGACATGGTCCCTGCCCGAGAGCTTACAATCTAAAGACAGGGGCAGGGGAGACAGGGAAGGGGGAATAGAGGGAGAGACAAGGGATGCAACAATCATGAGGATGCAAGAACTCAGGTACACGTTCTTGGCTTGGTTACAGTAAATTGGGAGTTTGCAGATAATCTGGGGGATAATCTGGGGTGGGGATGATTAGCAGGAGTTAGGAAGGGCGGAGCGGAAGAGGTGGGTTTTGAGGAGGGACTTGAAGGTACGAAGGGAGGGGGCAAGGTGGATGTGGGCAGGGGGGGAGTTCCAGGCGTGCGGGGCAGCAAGAGAGAAGGGACAAAGGTGGTTGGGGGAGCAGGGGAGGCGTGGGAGGGGATGGAAGGTATCAAGGGGATGCAGATATCAAGGGGATCTAAAACTCCCCTTGATATCTGCAAGAGAGTGTTGTCAGCTGATCTCAGAGGCTGCGATGGGACATGAGGGGTACCTCAGGCCCAAGCCATTTAGGGATTTATAGGTCAAAACCAGCACCTTGAATTCTGCCTGGAAAGCTATTGGTAACCAGCATAGACTCTGGAACACTGGTGTAATGTGCTGCCAGTGACCCGTCCCCGGACAGAAGACAGGCTGCCGCATTCTGTACCAACTTCAGATTATAAACAGTCATCAAGGGCAGCCCCACGTAGAGCACATTGTAGCCTTGAGGTTATGAAGGCATGGACAGCAGTGGCCAAATCTGAATCTGATAACAAAGGTTGCAGCCTTCTCACAAGATGTAATTAGTGAAAAACGCTCCTGGCCACTGCTGCAGTCTGGAAATCCAGGCACAGCAATGGATTCAAGAGCACTCCAAGGCTGCGAACCTGAGTGACCAAAGGAGGATGGACCCCATCCATAACAGGGGTTCATTGTCTCCCTGGTCACATGGCTGGCAAACCATCATCATTGTGGTCTTGTCTGAATTCAGTTTCGATCACATCCAATCCCTAACGGCATCCATCCAGGCTTTGGATAAGTACTGAGACTACAGGACCTGTGACAGATGAAAAAGAGAGAGAGAGCTGGATGTCATCAGCATTCTGATAACACTTCACTCCAAATCTCCATACAGCCTCACACAGGGGCTTCAGATACACGTTGAACAGGAGTGTGGACAAGATGGAATCCTGCTGGACCCCACAAGGAACCACCTGAGGGTCAATGAGTCACTGTCCATTACCACACTCTGAGTCCTCCATCACCAACCTCTGGGTCCTCCCAGACAGGAATGAGCAGAACCACTCAAGAGAAGTCCCACAAACCCCTGCCAGGTCCCACAGCTGTGCCAACAACACCCCATGATGAACTGTATCAAAGTCTGACGAAAGATCTAACAAAATCAACAGCTTACAATTGCCCTTGTCAATTGCCAAACGGGTCATCAATCAAGGCCACAAGCACAGTCTCGGTGTCATGCCCAGGACAAAATCCTGACTAACATGGGTCCAGGAATCCAATATCATTGAGCCAAATGAGACCACCACCTGTTTAAAGGGAAAATTAGAGATGGGGAGATAGCTGGCAGGCGAGTTAACGTCAAGAGATGTTTGTTCATTTGTTTTTTCAACAGGGGCTGGAGATCTGCAGTGTTGAGGTTGTCTGACAGGACTGAAGCAGCAACTACTTTTTTCCACTCCACCATTTCATTCTGCCATTTTGGAATTGCCTGTGACTTTCTGCAGCTTTTCCTCCAGCATTCCGCAAATTTCACCCCCATTCCACTAATTTGGAAACTGTTGGAACAATCTTGGAAACTGTCAGAACAAACATTGTTCTGCTACTTCACAGTGCCAATGGAAAAATTGAGGAAGATTGAAACTGTTGGAACAAACATTGTTCTGCTATTTTTGCAGCCGGTGGAAGTAACAGAATGAAAGTAGTGGAACGGCAGAAGTAGCGGAATGAATGTCTCTATCGCACCACGCCACTCATTGCGGAAGAGCTTTTTCCCTCTGAAAAAGCTACCGTAGCAGCTTACCATTTCAGCCCCACTGTCAGGCACATTGCCCTTCTTAAGGGAGGCATTGACAACCCCATCCAGCAATGGCCCCAGAGTTACCTGAATAGCTTTTACCAGCCAGGATGGGCATGGATCTAACTCACAGCTGGTCACCCACATCACTCCAAACACACCCCTTACATCTGTGGGTGAAACCAATTCAAGAAAACTGGATAAGGCCAAGCCTCCCAACCCCAAACTCTGACTTTGCATCCAAACCAGCAGTCCCAAGTCGAGCCAAATATGAGTGACTTTATCTGCAAAGTAGGTGGCAAACTCATTACAGCAGGCAAATAATGACTCTAACCTCAGGTGGACACAGCCAGGATTTAGCAGGCTATTCAGCACTCAGAAGAGCTCTGCTGGATAGCACTTTGCAGATGCTATGGCAGCAGTGAAGAAAGCTTTATTTGTCACCGCTACAGCATAATGCTTAAAAAATCATCTATGCTGCAGTTGGTTGTCTTTGGCACGAGTCAAGCGCCACCTGTGCTCTAACTGCCTACCCTCCTTTATGCACAAGCTGAAACAATTTGAAATTACTTTGCAAGGAATTCTAGTAGCAAAACACTCAGCAAAAACCTGAATAATTAGATCCATGTGAATAAAGCAGTTATCTCATGAAATATTTGAGAAACATCCCAAAAGAACACAATAATACTTTAAATATATTTTTCCACACCCTAACTCTAGCTTTAGAAGTAATTTATAATCAAACATTCACTTTCAATTTCAGTTTTTATTATGGATGTCAGCTCTATGTAAGTAACGACATAAAATCTGAAAAAGGAATAACAGACATAAAATCAAGGTTAAAATAATTGCCCCTTCATCCTAAACATTAGGAGCTATAATGGGATGCATTCTAGAACCATTTATGCTTCCTTTCACACACTACCAAAAGGGAGAAGATTGCCAGTGATTTCATAATAGTAGGCTCTCTTGAAGGTAAAAGAAAAACAATATTTTGAGCAGATGAGGAGAGCGGCCTATGATTAAGCAATGGCACAATCCAAACTGCTCTTAAATCTGCATAAAATTACAGGTGCTGGTGCAATTTCTGCTGGTGAAATTGATGAGATTTTTTCACCTGGAAGCAAAGTTTGGACTGAAAGAGAGTTTGACTGCTTGACTACCAATAAAACTCAGGTTGGTACTGTGGCAACAGAGGGAATTTCATGCATCCTCCTTTTAAAAAAAACAGGGAAGTTTTTAGATTAAAAAACCCCTATGGTTTAAGAGAGGAGTTAGGGCTCTTACAACTTTATCCATTCCAAAAAGCATGGAAATTGTAAGTTAAGACTTGTGCCTTAACTTGTGCTCCATGTATGCAGTAAAGATGTTGTACAGTCTCACATTTTGGGTGTAAAGAAATGAGAAGATAACCCACTGGAGTCCTTGTTTGCTCCACTCACATGTTTAGCGTGGGATCACATTAGCCCACATTTGTCAGCATAGTGTGCTCCGCATGCTCCAAGACCCTGCCTTGAGTGGGGGTTGTATGTCCGATGGGTGGTGGCCATGTGTCCAGTGGGGAAGAACATCTAATAAACGAGCAGGTGGACATCCACCTAGTGTGTGCTATCACCTCATTTGTTAACACCCATTGTGCTTGTTTACAGCTTAGGCTCCATACATCCACAGAGGAAGAGGAAACCAAATCCTCCCAGGTTATGGTTATCCTGCTCATGGTTATCGATGAGCTCACTTAGGTGACCATGGGAAAGTCACCATCTCTCAGTCTCGGTTCCCCCTCTGTAAAATGGGAATAATAATGACATACATCACAGGGTTTTAGTCAAGGTGAGCTAGATAAAGCTCTAAAAACATTTGAAGCACTATAAAAATGGTTGTTCTTATTTATGGAGCCACACTAGCAGCTCCATTAGTTGAGGCGAGTACAGTCTTCCATTGTAAGGAGAAATATTCTGATGCCCTGTAAAATGGGGAATATGAATGGTACGAGTTTGAAATTTCACACACACCATTAGTGCTTGAAAGATACCCATCTTTTATTCTCCTCAACACTTGCACCTACACAGCTCACTTTGGCCACATCCCTATGCAGTTTGCCTACTCTGTAGTGCCTCTTATGACTTTTCAATATAGAAAGCTTTTGCTGCCAGTAAGAAAATCTTCCATTAATTTCATGGATCCTGCCATTTCATAGTTACTGTAAGGAAGTTATTAGATTAGTCATTAAAACTTGAATTGACGAGAACCTCTTTGCTTGATCACTGAGGATATCATTCCTCCCATTTAAATGATAAACTTCAGTTGGCAAAAAGGACATCTGTAATGCGGTGAGGGAAAGTGAGTGGCTAAGAAAAAGACTGTAATAAACATTTTTTCAATGTGCACTGTCTTGGATGACTGAAGGTCCTAAGTGCTGAGCCTCATTTTCAGAAATGGTGACTGCATCCTACATACCTCTTTTCTAATGATTACTAGAGCAATTTGAATTTAAGTGATAATTCTTTGGGAATTTTTCCATATGAAACTTGGCTGTTGGGATAAGTGCTTTGGGACCAGAAGTTTGGATCCCCTAGAAAAAGAAAGGTTTTTGCCTGAGTTTAAGAAGCATCTTCCTCATGTAGTCACCTATCATCGGCCCTTTTTTCATGGACGCCTCCCTCTCACCTACATGTGCTGGGTGGGGTGGGGGCATCCATGCAACTGCTGTGGCAGGTGGGTGGGGGGCGTGCATGCTCCCGCGCTCCACCCACCTCCACCCATTGCCCACGCACGGAGCAATGGGTGCTAACGGCAGATGCTCCATGGATGGAGGTGGGGGGCATCAGTGTAACAGGCCACCCATGCACCGCCCACTCGTTGTGGCTTTCAGCCATCCCCCCCCCCCCCCCCCCCCCCCCCC
>QEPC01004661.1:543225-564021 GCA_003113815.1 Sphenodon punctatus | reverse complement strand
GGGGGGGGGGGGGCTGGGAGAAGCATGTGGGCGACCCTCCCTTGTGACCAACAGCTGATTGGGGGGGAGTGTGTGCACCCCTCCCACCCACCTAACAGCTTATCGGGGTAGGGACCTGGGAGGGGAGCATGCACTCCTCCCAGGGCCTCCCTCCCTTGATCCACCTGCCCAGCAGTTGATCAGGAGGAAGAGGGATGCCTCTACCTCCTGATCAGCTGTTGAGCAGGTTGGAGGGTTGTGTGTTTTCTTCCCAGCCACCACCCCCACACAATCAGCTGTTAGACAGCAGGGACAAAGGCACTCTCCAGGCCCAATCCACAGACCCCACTTTGTGGCATGGCTGCACAGCCTGGCCACATGGGAGGCAAGCCCTTTAATTCATTTTGGGCTGCATTATCCCACTTCATGATAATGTTACTACAGGCTGCATCCCTGGCCTTTTTCAGAGGATGCATAATATAATAGCTGGAACATCTGGTGGCCACAGGGCATATGACATTGCCCATAGTGGGATCATGTCTTGTGGCTGCAGCCAATGTGTGTTGTGACTCTCGACCATGAAAATTTTGGTCTCTCTCTCTTGGGCTTGGGAACTTCGGCCACCTTTGAACTATATTATATATATATCAGATGATGTAAGTGTGTTTATCACATATCACAGAACAGGTGCAATTTAAGAATGATTAGGATGGGTATATGGCAGATGATTTAAGGACTGTGAGTGGGCAAAATAGATGCAAATGTGCAACTCCAAAATAGAATGTCAAGATTGTGAGTTCTGATTCTTCTTAATATAAAGATACATTTCCCAAATTTCAGTTTCAGGTTGCTCTATCTAACCCACTACATTTTTGGGGTGGGCTGTTTTAAACCAGAGGCGAATAGGCAGAGTACCAAAAAGGGATAACTTAGCCTAGAAATATTGGCCATTTTCACATAGACACTCTCTAACTGATAAAATGAGTGTTACATTTTATTAGGCAAGTTGCAGGGTTACAGGTGTGCCCTGCAACATGTACAATAAAATGTAACACCCATTTTACCAGTGTTAGAGAGTGTCTGTGTGAAAAGGGCCATAGATTCAGGTGGCAACAGAGTTCTGTTGTGCTTTTGTATACGCGAAGGGGAAATTTGGATACAGAGGAGAAGAAGCCAATGCCAAGAGTATTAATGGGTGGGAATGTATTTGAACAATATGGCTGCCAGGGAAATTATCTTAGTAGAAAATTTTGGAAGAAGAGATGTGAAGGTAGAGAAGTAAAGGAAAGACTGGAAAAAAGGAAACTACAGTGCTCCAGGTGAGAAATTACAAAAAAAGTGTGACTGAATTTAAAAAAAAAAAAAAAAATAACCCCTAAAACCCACCACCATAACAAAGTGCTGGATACATGTAACTTCTATATGAGACACACTCCATCTCTAATATTTGCAGTACCTGTTGCCCTGCTTTGTGTGTCATTTACACATCTGTAACCTAAGTTAGCTAACTTGGTATTCTCCCTCAGGAAAGATAAGCAAACATTCTAAATGGTGCTTCTATGTACACTAGTTGTCCAAAAGTCATTTGCTCAAACAAAGCTCAGTATTACCTCAGTGTGCTACTTAAAAACAAAAACAAAACAAAAAAAACCTCCATAAAACACCAATAGTTTTTAAATCTTATGTTTTTTAAAAAAAACAAAACCCTCCAGCCTAATTTCTCCCCCCCCCCCCTCTTTTAAATGACTAATGCTTTAGGTTGCCTCAGTTTTTCGCTGGCCACTCTGAGACACCTTAAAAGTGCCACGCATCCATCCCATGAACACCAAGTCATTTAAAAGAATTCTGAAGTTTGGCACCCTAGATCACAGTGACTGGCAAACAGTAGTCCCCTCCTTGTAGCTTCCCTATACGTAAAAATCAATTGTGTTATATTAGTTTTCTTAGTGCGATACCTTTCTAAATGTTGACTTTATTAATAGAAACCAGTACTTTAGCAGAGTTGTTTTTCCTTTATTTTATCTGTACTTTTCCTCTAGTATTTTCAGCCTTCACTTCCTCTGCTTACCTAGTCTTAGCATCCTTCCCTGTTTTCCTGTCTAGTTCTGTCTATCTTACCCCTCTGTTTTGCTTTTTTTATCTTTAGCTTTCATTCTGTATAAGTGAACAAAGTTCAGAGAACTGTGCAATTTATCTGGTTTGCTTTTCAAAAGCATTGTAGGGCTCTGAAATCTCTTGAGTAATTGCACCCTAACTGGAGAGTGTACATAAAAAATGTGTATTGATCAGAAGAGAAACATGTGCCGTAGCTCTTGTGAACACTCCTTTCAGATTTATTCAAGAAACAATGCCCTTAGAGAAACTTTATTATGTGTAGAATTGAATTGGCACTTTTGTCCATATGCACCAAGGGGTTTGAGTGTGCATAAGTTGCATGCCATGTCCATATTTAATTGGGTACCAAGTCATCATTCACAACAAAAGGTATCATTCGGCAGCATAACCACAGTCGTCGGGTTGCTGCTTGTAATATGATATTTCTGTACTTGGGGACATATTTACAGGTGGTTAGATTACAAATACGTGTTGACCATGTGGATGAGTAGTGCTAGACTTTGGGGGAAGTGACACTGCATGTGCTAGTGAGAGTGGGTGATGGGGATTACATGTGCTCAGCTGCCTTGTACATCTGGACAAATAAGGATTTCACCCATTGTTTCTCACCTCAGAGTGTATATATTTTGATTTCTAGCCTAAATTTCCTCCCAACCCCTTCCCAGACCCTATTCCTGCCTGCGAAATGCCTGGCCAAATATTTAGTTCTTACATTGCTTTCAGAAAATGCTCAGGCTTTGATGAACTTCCAGAAGTCATTGGGTTGCTGAGGTGTGGAGTTTCAGAGGGGTGGAGAAGCCACCAAGGACATCTCTCTGCATGCTCTTGCTGTATGCGCTGGTGCAGTCATGGAACTTGCAAGAGGATCCCCGGCTGACCTTAGGGATCATGATGGGGAGAAGGTGGTCTTTTAGATTAGGGCTTTATAGGTCAAAACTAGCACCTTGAATTTTACCCAGAATGCTATTGGATGCCAGCGGAAGGTCTGGAGTACAGTGTAATGTGCTCTCCGTGACCCACCCCCATAAGAAGTCAGGCCAGTGTGTTATGTCCTTGGCTGCAGCTGGTATACAGCTGTAACAGGAATAGGTGGTGCAGCTGCAGAGGGTCTCAGAAACTGGTGTGTGCGTGCGTGTGTGTGTGTCAGACAATCTGGTGCAACTGCATCCTCTGCTCCTGAGTGGAAAGCTGGGGGCAGGGCATTCCATCTTCTGCATGAGGGCCCATTCCAGCCTAGCTACATCAGCCCCACGTACAGCCCATGGAGTAACTATATGCCTAAGCATGTCATTTTCCCTTCTTTTGAGCATCAACCAACCCTCCATCAATAGGCAATGCCTGATCACAATTTAAAAGTTCTTATTTGTTATTCAAAGTAGCAGTAATCATGATCAACTCATTTGCCATTGTTATGCATGTAGCACTGAGTATCTTTTATATATTTTGTATTAATAACTATCTTCATTTAGGAAAGTGCTATTGATTGAGCTATACTAACTATCTGCATTTAGCAGAAATTGGAATATTTTACAGTTGATATTTTTAGGTGCACATTGGCAACTATAAATATAAACCTAGATTGGGCTTTTTACACTTAATATTGACTTTTCTAAAAGCAGAGTTGGGCTCCAGTTCAGCAAAGCACTTGGGCATTGATTACTACCAGGAGACGTTCAGCCCAGGATTCAGCTGGAAATCCAGCTTCCTCACTAGCAGAGTAGAGGTGAATCCTGCCCAGCAAGCATGAACCTCTCCTTGACATAGGACTGAGAAGGAGAATATTAGTGGTAAGGGGTGTGGGGCTCCAAGCTCAGGGTCTGCCAGACGTAAGAACGTAAGCAGAACCTATGGAACTCATTTCCAGAGGATGTTGTGTAGGCTATAGCGTAGCAGGGTTTTACAAAATGATTGAATACATTCTTAGTGGATAAATCCATAAGGTGTTGGTTTTGGCCTATAAATACATGGTCTTGGCTCTCTATATCTCAAGGACCGCCTCACCTTCCGCATCCCAGAGCAACCCCTTGGGTCCGCCAGGGGCGCCTTCCTGGAGGTCCTCCGTGTAAAGCGGGGCGCCACAATGGAGAGGGCGTTCTCGGTGGCCAGGCCGCGTTTATGGAACTTCCTCCCGGAGGAAGCCCATCTGGCCCCAAGCCTGGTGGCCTTCCACCAGGCATGCAAGACCCGGCTGTTCTCCCAGGCCTTCAGAGGAGGGGTGGGGGTGGGAAAATAGGTGTGTGTGGGGGGGGTTGTTCTTAGGGGGATTTTTAGCTATTTTAATTTTTGTGTTTTAGTGTTATTTTATTGTTATTTTTATGTTGTAAGCCACCCCAAGATGCCATGGGCATGAGGGGGGGCTAAGAAATGCAATTAAATAAATAAATAAATAAATAACTAAAATAAAATAAGTGGGTGTCAGTCATGTTGGTCAGAGGATGAGACCTCTAACTGTCAGGGGCTGGGAGTGAACAGGGAATGGATCAGTCCATTTTGACCACTTGTACACTTCTATAAAGCAACCAAAGTTTTTCATTGTCATTTTCATTTCAGAGACAGTATGCTGAGCTAGATGGACCGTTGGTTTGATGAGTGTGACGTGTTAAGTTCTTATGTTCTTAGCTCCAAGTATGTACACCAGGCTATGAGTCCGGCAGACACAAGGGATGTGGCATCTCACTCTTTCTCCTGCTTTGTTATCACCCTTCCATCCCTGCCATGCCCTTGCACAAACCCAAAGAGCTGAGTTCATGTAAGCAGGCTCAGCCCCAAGGCAGAGGAGGTTGCAGAGGGCTTAATATAAATTAATAATAAATTAAAATAACTTGAGCCTGCATCCACAAGAAATGAATTGTCACATTTAACATGGGGTTGGATCCCCTTTGTTTGTAGGGTTGGCAAACCAAAGCAAATTACGGATATGGATCCATTACAGATATGGATCCATAATTTATCATTTTTATTATGGGTTCGGGTTTGGTTTACCCATAATAAACACCAAAAAGCTCATTGGAGCAGGACTGAGGAGAGCAGTCTGGAGGGGGGCAGCGCTGGTACTTACCCAGTGGGTTCTCCGCTTCTCTGGCCTACGCTCAACTCAACTGCTGCCTGTTGCACGCCATACTTTGGAGAAAAGAAAAAAGGAAAGAACTGTGCCTGCGCAAAATGGCCAAAATGGCCAGGAAAGGGCTGCACATGCACTGAATGGCCATTTTGTGCAGGCACAGTTCTTCCCTTTTAAAAAAAAAAGAAAAAAGTATGGTGGGCAGCAGCTGAGCTGAGCGCCTCGGGAGGCGAGCACGGGTGGAGGAGCGGGGAACCCACTGGGTAAGTATCAGTACTAACCCCCACCCCTCCAGACTGTTCCCCTCAGTGGCCAGACCCCTCCACAGCACTCCCCTCCACCCCCGTTGATCGGCGAGGGCCAGCCTCCTGCAGTGCCCATAAATTACGGGTGAGGGTTCTGTTATGGATAATTACGGATCAACCCATTATTGCCATTTTTGAGCAATTACAAATTGATCTGAAACTGAATTTGCCATCCCTATTTGTTGGACAGCACACTCCACTACATGCTACAGAAGACTGAGGTTCAGGTGTGGGGGCAATTTCCTTCCACATTCACGCATGTTTGGGGGAGGAGAATTGTCCCCGTAGCCCTTAGAGCGAGAGGAGAAACTGCAACTCTGGCCAGGGACAGACTTCCATCCCCTCGCCTGCTTAAGGGGGTGCAGGGGCAGGAAATAATAGTTTCTTTTGCAAGCTGCACCAACAGGCAGCTGCTGCAATGCTGAGGTGCAAAATTAGGGGGTGGAGCTTACAGGGTGGGAGATTTGACGTGGTGGCAGGGAGCAGCAGCTGCCTGTTGGTGTCAGCGCTCAGAACAAGCAAGATCCACCCACCCACCCTCTTGAACTGGCACTACAGGCATTGCTGGTTGCCTTAGTTAGCAACCAGGAAGGAATCCTCCCCCCATCCCCCCCCAATGGGTAAATTGCCCAGAGTCCATGGTTTTTTTCACCTTCCCTATAGTGTCATCCCCCTATAATGTGCAGGTTGTGCACTTGAAGGGGCGTTGAAGTGCGCAGTTTTTTTCTCATTTATAAATGTTGCAACTCAAGGCAGTAGTCTAGTGGCAAAGAAGAAAAAGAGAGCTCACAATTAATAATTGGAATGTCAAAAGGAACCTTTTGGTAATAGCTGAGGTACCTCTTTATGAGATGAGAAGGCGAACCAATCGAGATATGCGACCCATGGTATCGCCTACCCCTGTGGGGTGGAGGGGATGGAGCCACTAAGCAGGACATATGCTGTCCCTAGTTGTCACTTAAACCAACACCTTTTCCTCAAGACCCTGACAGGGATCAGGGCGGTGGGATGGAATGTAAATGGACCGGAGTCACCATTTGTGATCGGTGAGCTGAAGCACTGGAAAAGTCGAGGGGGAAGGGTATTGTTATTATTTTGGTTATTGGGTTTTATACCCCTCCCAAAATTTTTGTAACCCAGACTGCCAGTTAATAAAATTGCAGTCTGTTTATTCCATATTTACTTGTCTGTTGTCTCCTTTCGGCACAGGGGCAAGGAGCCTTAGGGGCATGTTCAGTAGAGCTGAAATGAGGAGTGCATTTATTACCCACTCAAGCATGCCCTACAGACATACGAACACTCCTTACCCCATTTACCTGTGGGCAGGGGGAGAGGTACAGCAGCATTAGCAAGGCAGCAGTAACACAGAGGCTGGAGGTGTCCTGAGGCTTCTTGGTGCACACTGAGGTCTATCTAGTTCAGACAATCTGCACATGCACAGTATCCAAAATGATGTATCCAAAATGCCAAAATTACCAAAATACTGAAAAGATTGGTTTTAAAATTTATTTTATTGTATTTATTTGAATTTATACTCCTCCCTTCCCACAGAGTCTCAGGGTGGCTTACGGTTCATAAAACAATAAAATCCATGCAATAAAAATGCCCACCCTCATCTCAAAACACACCACCCTCCCTGGTAACCCTACGCAAAAACCCAACCAGCCCCTATCCCCACTCGCCGAATGCTTTCTCAAAAAAGGTTTACACTGACTCCGGAAGATGCTTAGGCTTGTGTTCAAATGACCCTCCTGGGGAAGGGAGTTTCACAAAACCAGGGCAGCAACAAAAGAATGCCCTCCTGTTCACCCCATCCCACAGACAAGGGTAACAGATGGAATCTGCAAGAGGGTGCTCCCGTCCGACCATAGGGACTGCAACAGGACAGGCGGTCTTCAGCTATATGGGACCCAGTCTATTGAGGACTTTGAAGTTCAAAACCAGTACCTTGAATTGTGTCTGGAAAGCTTTAGGTAGCCAGTGCAGACTTTGGAGTATCAAGGACAGCTCTACATAGAGTGCGTTGCAGTAATCTAACCTCGAGATGATGAAGGCATGAATGACAGTGGCCAGATCCAAGCCAGAGAGAAAAGATTACAACCTTCTCACTAGATGGAGTTGTTGAAAAGCACTCCTGGCCACTTCCCACCCTGATGTTCCAGGTGCAGAAATGGATCCAAAAGCACCCCAAGGCTGAGAACCTAATTGATGAGAGGGAGTCACAAGACCAGTCAGCCATCATTAATTCCGTTTATGGATCTGAAATGAAATAGCTCAATAAGTGGATATGCAAATAATATTGTTCAGCTCTTTGGATAGCTACCTAATAATGCAGTATTTTCTTTGAATACTAGCTGTTAACCCATGCTAACTCATGCTATACTCTTATATAAACATGCTGTTAACCGCCAACATGCCGGGGAACTATACCAGCCAACTGGGGCAGTGCATTTGTACTTTATCCCACTTTCCCAGAGTGTACACCCACCCTTGGCTGTCATGGCTGGTCATCAGCCGGGCAGACAGACCATCAGGCGTAGGGGCAGGAGCATGCGAATGCATGTCTGTGTGTCTTCTCAGAAGCACATCTGTATGTCTTCCCAGTCTCCTGGTGAACATTAGTTATCTACGTTCTGACATCAGATGACCTTACCTTTGGCCCCAGTCATCAGGCCTGTAACCTTCAGTGGAGATTTTGAGACAACCTCGACTTAATTCTATGCCTACCCCCTCTGATTGATCCCTACTGTGCCAACCCTACTGCCTAACTCTTACAACTTGGCTGTGGTCAGAACAGCCTATTGTGACATCAGCAACAGCTATACAGTAACTATGACAGAAGCAACTGATGTTCCCTTTGCTTTGGGGCTGCTTTACCTATGGCTTGATGTAACTACGCCCCTGGCCATCTGTCTTGGCTCTGTAACCTTCAGACACTAAACAGTTTGATGAATCTTCATTTAAGACCTCAACCAGACCCTCTATGACTTAAAATAAAAAAGCCTTAGGCCAGACCAACTGACCAACCAACAGACAGACATCAAAATTGTATATAGATAGACTAGGGTTGAAATGAGCATCCAGATTGCTGCTTACAAGAGCTTTTCCCATATTGGTAATTGTGATCGGTTTTCTTATACCGATATGATTTCTCGATTCTTGCAATACCATGAGATACCATCCTGATTTACCAGTCTTCCACTTACCATTTACTGTGTACCCTGTACCGTACATTTACCACTTACTGCATTGCTAAGGGTTTCATTTTGCTTCCAGGGTTGTTGTTTCTGCATTTGTGACCCAATTACTGTGCAAATAGCCCAACCCTTAACCTCCCTTCAGTGCCCTTAACCTCCACTCCAGTGACTCCAATCAGAATTGTTCTTTGCTGTTCCCTTTGCTTTGACCAATCTGCAACTGGATTGAAGTTTAGAAAAGGATTCTGCATACCAGATAATGAGTGACTAGGAAGTACAAGGGAAAATGGAGTGCAAGAAATGTGGTATTGTGTTGGTATTACCTCTTGAGATTTGAAATGGACAGCAAAGCAGTAAATGGCAAAGCGGTAAATGGAATGTCGGTAAATTGAGAAACTAAATGTTGATCAAGACGTTTCTGAGTACCGGGAGGTTCTCAATTGGACCAAGTCAGTATTGGGACTAGGATTTCAACGAGACTTCCCATTTTGGTGAAATCTCATTTCAGTCCTAGTGAATAGAAAATCCACTATATGCTTTAGCTCTTCTATAGTCTACTTGTAAAATAATGAAAAACACAGCATACACACTAGGTCAACATTTAGCTACTCTACTTTAGATATAATAGTCTGGTTTTATACATTATTTTAGTGGCACTGTATAATTTACACTATATAATTATTTCTGTATATTTGAAAGAGGACTCTAAAGTAGCTTCTAGAATAAGTGACATTCATTAATTTATATGAAACCCAAGCTCAGGCTTATTTGACTGCATTGGCTTCATTTAATAAAGTCTGCAACTCAGCTTGGCATCTTTGTCCTAGCTCCCAAGTGGACTTGTTAGTTGTCTGGCTTTAAGGAAAAATGATAAAGAAATTCTGCTTTGTTAGAAACGCTTATTCTTATTCCCCTGAGTATATCTTCATCTTCATCTTATGTTAACAGTTCTTTCTTCATTGTATTATTTTTCATACATATTGATTGAATAGAGAAAGTGGTATGGCACTCCCACGGCAGACTCCAGGGTGTGCAGAGAATCCTTCATTTGTTATTACCTTTCTCTTCAACAATTGTGTTTCTCTCTCAGGATTCTGCCAACTGTAAGGTGGTAGCGCTACATGCAATGAATAAATGGACTGTTTTCTCTGAAATTAATTGTATTTATAGATGTACAGTAGAACAAGGAAGGGGAGCACAAAGCTGCTATAACTCTCTGTTCTCACACCTTCTATGCTTTTACATTATTCTTTTAAAAACACTCTAGGCTATCTCTTGTTCCTTTCCTTCTGCTGGCAACTCTTTACCCTTCAAAACAATCAATTGTGTTGGATAATAAGAAAAATCATTGGGGTTTACTAGAAAATTTGCTGCTAACTTGGTCTTTTACAATACTGTAGCGACATCTCTCTATGTTGGTAAGTCTCGTTTAACTCTACACACATGCTAGCTGCTTCCCATGCTGTGGTATGCTATCTTTTGCTGTTTCTTTGATTGAGGGGGTCTTTGTTTCTCTCTCCTCTCTTGGGATGAGCCTTATAGGGGAACAGTTCAGCCAATGCAAAGAATGCAGGGCGGGCATAATATGATTATGGGTGCCTAAACCAGTAAGCAGCCATGCTGCCACATTCTGAACAAGCTGCAAGTGAGGAATAAGCACTGCCAGTTAGGGGTGTGCACCAGGCCCCCATGTCATTTAAGTTTCTTGGTTTTGTTATTAAAAATATCATTTTTGTTATCGTTAACAACAATGTCATTTTCGTTATCTTTGTCAGTATCGGTATCGGTATCGTTTCAAACGAAGATTTTATTTTTGGTATCGGTGTCAATTCCCATTTGCAAATATTTATACAATATGCTTATCCTATAATCCTAATATATATAATAAAACAGACTAGCCTAAATACCTATTTAATATCTAATCTCTCTATATTTGTACACAAGTAATATCTATCGAAATCTAAAGGCGACAGGGGAAGGGAAAAGGAAAACTGTCTATTATCTAATCAGATATCTATATATCTATTCTAATCTATATGTCTATTTTATATATCTATATCTAATATATACTACCTATCTATATATAATGTACAGGGGGAGAAGGGCAGGGAAAGGGAGAAGGTAAAATGTAGATTACGAGGAAGGAAAGGTATTGGTAATACAATGAGGGCTAGGGAGGATTTTTTGTGTACAAGCAGCACAGTTCTGTAAACACAACCTGACAAGCAGAGCTCTCACAGAACAGAGAGAAAAAGCCTGGCCCTCCCATTATAAAGGGTTGCAGTGCCTTCCTCCAGGGCCCCCCGATTGGTTGTGGGAAGCAGCAGGCATTGAGCAATCACAGAGTGCCATGAGACTGCTGGGACCTGCTTGCACTGCTCATTGGCTAGTGGTACATCCATCAGATACTGCTGAGGTGCTCACCCCTCCCAACACAAGCACAGTTCAAGAGTTCAACCCTGTTTAGGGCTCCGAGATGTCTGCTCCCTCCTCCCCTCTCCACATTTTCCCTCCAAAACCCAGCTGCCACAGCACTGATAACAATGATAATGACATTGTCATTTTTGTTATCATTGTCGTTATTCTCAGTTGTCAATTTCATTACTGCAATATCAATAACAATAACGAAAATGTCAGTTTTGTTATCGTTATTATAATAACAAAAACGACATCCACACCCCTACTGCTGGTAGCCCGTAGAAGAGGGAATTACAAAAATCAAGCCTCGTAGTCACCAGGGCATGTGTCACTGTGACAAGGTCAGCCTGGTATAAATAAGGCCGTAACGTATGTAAATTGCATAATTGAAAAAGCATTTCCACACCACGTACAGTTCCTGAATTTTCATTGACAGAGCATGGTTGAAAATGACACATAAGTTCTTTACCTGACCCACTACCTCTACCCGGCCACATTCAGGGGCCTGAGGGAGGCAAGGACGTCTTCATATTGGCTGTCCCTTCCCACCAACATCACCTCAGTCTTCCCCTGATTCAGCTCAAGGTAGCTCCGATGCATCCAGGTGGCTATGTCATTCAGGCATTCCTCCAAGACAGAGACCGAGTTGGCAGGGCTTATGGGTCAAGAGATGTAAAGTTGTGTATTAGCTTACTGATGATACTCAACCCCGTGCTTGCTCATGACATCCGTAAATGGCTGCATGTATACATTGAACAACATGGGTGAAAGAATTGAACCTTGAAGAACACTACAGTTCAGGCCCCTCAGGGATGATGCATATCCATCCATCACCACTGATTGGCTCCTCCCAGGTATGACTGAAACCATTGACCAACAGCTCCCGTCACACCAGCAACATCCCTCAGCTGCCAAAGCAGCAACCCCTGGTCAATTGTATCAAATGCTGCTGTAAGGTTCCGCATTGCCAAAATGTCCAGCTGACCTCATCACATTTGTGGGAGTCTGGCACCCTTCCCTGTCTAAAGGAGGCATTAACGATGCCTGTCAATAAAGGCATCACTGCCTCCGCACTCACCCTCAAAAACCAGGATGGGCACGGATCAGAGGCACATGTGGTGGATCTCAATGATTCCAGCAGTGCACAGACCTCCTCGTCATCAACAATGTTGAGTTCAACCAGGGGACTACAGTCCCTTCGGACTCCGAGGCTCTCTGCAGGCATCAAAAGGCCCAATGAATCCCACCCGAAGTCCCTGTTTTTTCTCAGCAAAGAATGTAGATAATTTCCCACAGCGCTCAGTTGAAGAAACTGTAGCTGAATTGGGCAGTCTGGATTCACCAGACTGTGCACAACTCGAAACAGTTGCACTGATCTGTGCCCTGCGGCATTTATGCCCGAGGACAAGTACAAACAATTGGCCTCAGTAATAGCCCTTCTGTACACCCACATAAACACTTTGTACAGCTGAAGATCAACCTCTAGATGGCTCCTTAAGCATCTCTCCAGTTTATGCCCCAGACTCTAAGTCTGCCAGATCAGTTACACCACAGTAGTCTATGGATCATCAAGACAACTAGGGCCCGGCAAGGAGCCAGAGAATCGAGGACCCCCTCTAACAGCTGAAAATAACTATTGGTGAGCCTGTCAACCTCCTGGTTGGAAGGGGCAGATGTATCAACTCCAGCACTAATAATGAGGTTGCTGAAGTCCACCAGATTCAACAGGCTCTGTGGTCATACAACAATCGATCAGCTACAGTGCTGTCGGTCAGGTAGAGCAGCACCCACGCTGAAACACCTGAAGTAGTGGTCTGACCACCACCCCACAGGGGTGACTCAAACATCTGAAACTGGAAAACCCAGCCCCAAAACTAGGTCAAATGCCCAGCCAGCACTGTGGGTGCTCTCCTGGATGCTCTGGGTAAAATCCAGATATGCCATTGCATCCAGGAACTTGTAGGCTGGACCCCCAGAGCTGCCACCATCGTACACATTAAAGTTCTCCAGGACAAGAATCCTGGGGCACTCCAACAGCAACATCAGCTCCAGGAAGTCTGCTCCAAATCCCCCCAAATTACCAGGGGGTCTATACACCAGCAGGACCATAAATCTTGGTCTTGCCCCAGCAGCACAGGTCATGGCCGAGCACTCGAATGTCCCTGCATCCAACATGGGCCACCTCGTGTGTTGTAGGTTAGATGAAAAAATTAAAGCAACACCCCACCCCAACCCCCTTCGTTCTGCCCGAGGCTAGTGGATTACTAAAAAACCTGACTGGACCAGCCATGCGAAAACAGGGCCTGTGGCATCATCCAGCCAAGTCTCAGTGATACATACCAGGTCTAGGAGACACTGCGCAATAGAATCACACAGTGTGTCAGCTTTATTCATCACAGACCTGGCATTATCCATCCAGATCCTCATGCAGGAGGAATCCATCTTACTCATTTCCCCTTGGCCCTTCAAGGTACTCTCAGTGGGTTCCAAGGCAACTTTCTGAAGGCATCTAAAATGGGGCGCCTTCTGCAGTCACCGCGGATTTCCCCTCACACTGTTCATCACCCTGATGTGTATCCTAAAACTAGCTAGTTCAGTTCCCTCACCCACCTGGTTGGTAGGTAGATAATAGTTGTCTACTGAAGAGATGAGAATGTAGCACTTGACCCTTGTGTTTAATATAAAATCTCATTGTTTTATAGCTTCTGCTTTTCCAAAGACCAAAATCAGATTATTTTTCTTTTAAATGTATAGACACATGTTGTGATAGGCATAGGAAAACTTTAGCAAGACGGGGCATTGAAAATACTATGAACAGTTTAAGTATGTTTTCTGTTAAACTGAATATTAAGTGCCACAGTAATATACCCTGCCATTCTCGGTTTATGATGCTTCCTTTTGTGTCTCCAGAGAGGTGTTTTGTGGCTTTTAAAAACTTTCTACTCTTCTAAAATAGACACAAATCTGAGAACTTGTTCCTTTAAAGATACCTTTTTATGATGATGATGATTGATTGATTGATGATGACAAGGAGTACAGCCATGACTTTTATCCTGATTCATTATAGACATGCAAGACCCTGTCTACTGTTATGGAAATGTACCAGTTAATAGTATTTAGCTAATTTGACATGAACAATGCAAGATTCTCCATGCAAGTTTATTGTGCAACATTTAATTTGCCTATATTACGAGGTGTCCATTTTAGGAAGATATAGGTTTTTTCAAGTAATGGGATACTATATGAAAAGGAAAGTGCGAATGAGTCATGATGCTTCACAGAGCTATTGAAAGAGGGAAGGAAAGCTGAGGAAGGAATTGGGACACATCGAGAAGGAGGGAGAGCTACAGTAGGAATGGAGAGAACAGTAGGGCTGCATCTGCAGTATAAAAGGATTGGAAGCAAGTCATCCCGCCACCTGCTATGCGTGCAGCTTATGCTACTCAGCCTGCCCTCCATTTAGCACAGCTGCTAACTCTCTGTCATCATAGACTAAGGAGAATAAGGGGAGGCACAGGGGAGTCAAGGAGCCAAGGCTGGGCCCACAGCTCATAACTGGTGCATTGATTCATCCAGTTTTCTGCTGCTACCAGCCAGACAGGAAACTGGGAAGCGTGGCAAGGGCTGGAGTCCTACTCCGTGACAGTAGGATTGGGGCTTCAGTAACCTACAAGGGCCTTAAAAAGTCTAAGCCCAAGCTCAGGGCTGGCCTTACTGTGGGGCGGTTAGGGGCGGCTGCCCAGGGCCCTGCCCCTTGGGGGGCCCTGCGATTGGGCTGTTCTGTTTTTTAAAATTATTTTTTAATTAATTTTTTCAGGGGGCTGCAGTTTCGCCTGCACTACTAGCTGCTGTGTTGGGGAGGGGGCAGCGTGCATGCTTGTTGCACAAGGCCTCGCCGCCACCACTTGACCCACCCACTACGTTGCTCCAGAGTCCTCTCTCCCAGCCTCTGGCAGGGCCCCACATGATTTACCCCAGCCATTCCAATCCTCGCCCGCCTGGTGTGGCTCCACCTCCTCGCTCCCTTACGTCCTCCCTCCCCTCACAGGAAGTTGCTTTATGCAAATTCCTGACATGGGAACACTTTCTGGCTGGTGGGGGATGCGGGTGGTTGCATCGGTGGCGGAGTGGAGTCAGGCAGACAAGGAGCCGGGCCTGGACGGAGCAGCAGTGGCTGATGGCAGCACCGCGGCACAGGACCTGGAGGAGGCGGGAGTGGTAGCGCTGAAGAGTGAGAGTCAGAGGTGGTGTGGCTGGAGTCAGGACGGGACCCGGGCCGAAGGAGTCAGTGCAGTGTGTGGGCAGGTAAATCAGGCCAGTCTGGCCGAGACAGTTAGTGTGTGTGTGTTTATTTGTTTAAATGGGTGTGTGTGAGTTTTGAATGGGTGTGTGTGTGTGTGTGTGTGTGTGTGTGTGTGTGTGTGTGTGTGTGTGAGAAAGTGAAGTGGTGAGAAAGTGAAGTGAGCATAATGTGTGTGAGTGAAGAGAGCGAGAGAGAAAGGTGAAAGCATGTGTGTGTGAGCTTGAACAGGGGTGTGTGTGTGAGAGAGAGAGAGAGAGAGAGAGAGGTGAAAGCGTGTGTGAGTTTGAATGGGTGTGTGTGCGAGAGAGGTGAGCGCATGTGTGAGAGAGCAAATGAAAAAGTGTGTATGAGAGAATAAATGTGTGAAAGCGATGTGTGTAAGAGAAGGATGTATGTGTAGGTGAGTGTGTGTGCGCAAGAGAGAGTTGCTCCCATGGCTGTCCCCTCTTACCCCCCGATGGCTGCCCCCAGTCCCCCACCCCCATGACTCCTGGAGGGGGAAAGGGAGCCACCCCCTGCCCAAGGAGAGGACCAGCAGAACGTTCCTGCGGTCCCCTCCTGCCTAGCAACCTAAGCCTGCAAGCCTTGGACTGACTTCCAACCCTCCCAGAAGACCCAGGCCCAGCAGCTGCTGAGGTAAGGGACACCCGGCCAATACCTCTTCCTCCTCTTTCCTGATATTAGCTCATTTGTGCTGCTGCTGCACCCCTCTGTGGGGCTTTGGGAGTAGAGTGGGGCCATCTGGGGGATGGTTTGGGAAGGGACTGGAGGGTGCTGTGATCGTGGGGAAATGGTTTCTTGTTTGATATGTTTAACTGGATTGTCAGTGCTTTGGTGCTTGAGATCCTTAAATCCAATAACTGGAAAGGGGTCACACTGATAAAGTCTTGCTGAGAGCTGTGTTTGGCTGTTCTGGGCCTGAGGTCCGGTTTCTCATTCCTGCTTTCATGGGGGGTGCTGTGGCTGTGTGAGGGTTGTTTGATCTATGTTTGATCAGCTGGATCTAGGTTTGAACTCCTGTGTTGAGAGTGTAATAGGAATATGCTCAAGAGAAGGAGGGTTCAGGCCATGGATAATGTGTCCCTATCCGTTGTGTGCGTGCCCTCCTGTGTTTTAAATAAGAGTCTTTGCCTTTTAACCATATCTGTGTCCTGGGCTCCCTTTCATCTAAACCAGATTTGAATGTTCTTTGGAGCACATTGTACTAACAGGTTAAAAATAACTTATATGACAATTCTCTAATTGTCAAACGGAAAAGGGTCGGGTCTTGGAAAATGGGAGGGGTCACAGGAAAGTGGGAGGAGCGATGGGAAAATGGGAGGCTGTGGAAAGTGCATGGAGTTGAGGGGGCCCCGCATTTTGTGTTTGCCCTGTGCCCTGCAATTTCTTAGGCCGGCCCTGATGGTGGTGGTAAGAGGGAGCTGGCCAGTGCCACCACCCAGAAACCCTGAGGTGGCTAGTTTGAAACCTGATAGCTGACCCAAGCTTGGACAGACTTCACCCTGTGGCCCTTTTTACACAGACGGTGTTGGGGGGGGGGGAAGGGTGTGCTGGAACGGTGAGTGTGCGCCCATTCCCACAGATGCACACCTACCTCAACCCACACAGCTTCCTTCATTTTTCTGGATGGCTCCATGGGTGGGCTCTGGATTTTTCTGGGTGACTCCACTTGTTAGGTGGAGATGGACGTATGTTGGGAGCATGCGTACACCTCTACCCACCATTTAGGGTGACCACTGAAGCATGACCAGAAAAGAGGACAATCATTTGTGTGAAATTTACATATGTTAATTTTATACTAAGTTATGGAAATTTGTGGAGCAGAGGGCAGGGCCAGAAGTGGGTGGAGCCAATCCAATAGTAGGTGGGGCCAACAGTAGGCAGAGCCAACCAAACAGTTAAGCAACATTGGAGGGAGATTACATTAGTTAACCCTGTGAACTCCTTGCTGCTGCTTGAAGCCCTGTCACTGGGGGATAGAGAGTCCTCTTACTAAGGTCCCATGCAAGGTCTTTCTCCCACTAGTCCCATTTCTCCCTAGCAGTGTAAAAAAATAGAGCCCCGGCTCACTGTGAGGAGAAACTCATGTTTTAAGTGTTTCATCAAGCCAGTAAATAACTACAAGTGATTCTTTACCATTTCAACCAACTTTCATTTTTCCAGTTGACTTTTGTTTCTTTTTTTATGGGGAATAACACCAAAGTCAACCTCAGAAACTTTTGAACAACATTACACATAAGAACATTGGGGATAACACACCCAGGTCACCCTGTAAACCCTTTGAACAAGTTGGCACATAGTATTGGGGATAACACATTCGCATCACTCTGAGAAGCCTTTGAGAAACAGTGAACATAATAACATTGAGGGTAACACACTCAAGTTACCCTGAAAAACCTTTGAACAAGTTTGCACATAGTATTGGGGGTAACACACCCACATCACTCTGAGAAGCCTTTGAACAACAGTGCACATAAGGACATTGGGGTAACACACCCGTTACCCTGAAAAATCTTTGAACAATCTGCTGGGAGAAGGGGGGGGCATGGGGGTGGCTGGGAGGAGCGGGAGCTGGGGGGGCAGCCCGGTGGGGGGGTGGCCGGCCGGCGGTAGGTACCTGGCTCGGGCTTCTTCCTATGAGCCTGCATGCCGCACCACCTACCCCCGCCGGGACTCCTTCAAGGGAGTCAAGCAGCCTCAACAAAGTGACGCTGCCGGCTGCTGCGCACGCACTAAAAAGCCTGCCGGCTGGCCACAGCTGCACTCTCTCTACTTCCACCCGGGCTCCATATAGGCGGAACTGCAGAGAGGGCAGCTGTGGCAAGGTGGGGGTGAGAGATTCAGGATGGAAGGGGAATTCAGGACCGCTCTATGGTCCGGTTCCGCTTCCATCCCGGACAGCTCAAGCTGTCAGAAATACTGGGCTGTCCGGTATAAATCCAGACGTCTGGCCACCCTACTACTGCCTGTGCTGTTCACACGGACGGACACTCATTGCCCACCCATCCCCCCATCCACTGCCGCATCATTTACACGTGTGCCCCCATGCTTCAAACACCCTCCCGCACACCCAGCAAGTGTGTGTGTGCTGCGGGGGGGGGGACGGGGGGACATCTATGTAAAAACAGCCTGTGTTTACAGCCATAGTATGTTAGTGCTGTAGGCACTAACCTGGTGTTCACTGTGTTTTCCACATTGGTAAATGCAATAAACATAGGTCCCTGGTTCTAGGTAGGTGAGTAGTACAGCTGTTGGTGTGCCTCCTCATCACCCACATTTTCATAGTAAAGACTTTTCTTTAGGGAGTGCTACAGGGAATTCTTGGGCAAAGAGAGAGGGAGAATTTGAAAGGCAAAGAATGTGACCAAATAAACCGAACTAGCAAGTGTAATTCTGGAAAGGGATCTCTAGGGGGCAACTGCAGTACATCACAGAGTGAAACAGACAGTGATCTGAATGCAGTTGAATCTGTGGAAGAATTTCACTTAGTCAGAGCTTAATTACCAAAGTTGGATTTGGGCCAAGATTCCGGTGTTACCAGAAATTCTCTTGTGAAAATGTCATGGGAGTTTTAATACAGACAAGTAGTTGAAACCTTATTTTATAGTCTTCTGAAAAATGTCATCCCCATCAGCCTTTTGCCCTTTAGCACTATTTTGAGACCTTAGTTCAGTACATTCAATTCAAATTTATTTACAGCTTTCACTAAATTAAATATCGCAAACAAGAGTTTTTAAAAATAATAATCTACATACATAAAATTCTGTACATTCTCAGTAGTAAAACAGCAGGATACTTCTTTTTCACATTTTACATAAGGCCATATCATAGCAGAACCTTTATTTAAATAAAATAGTTCAGTACGTCATTGGAGAGCCATGTCCAATCTTGCTACCTAAAAACTGAACCAACTTAGCTTGTGCCATATTGGTATCATTCTACATCATGCTACAGTTGCTTCACACTTTATTAAAGCATATCAAAGAGGTAATATTGAGTATCACAAGTGTAGGGTGCTTGCAATGACTGACAGATCGTTTCAGTCTGCTTAGCATGTTGCTTATTCACTTGGAAAAATTCAGGCCTTCTACCAGAGAGGTTTAAGGACCAGTTAGGATTCTGTACCGAGGAAGCAGAAGACCGAAGTAGAACTGGTTTGAGAAAAGATGAGGGCAACATTGTGGAGGCGAAAGTCTGCTGTGGCTTGTGCTTGTAGCATCCTCTCCTGGCCTGTGAGTTCACTGTGATGACAAGATGACTTGTTAGTACAGTAAAGATTCAAATTTTCTTGAAACTGGACAATGTGGGAATGCAACATACTTAAGTAATAATTTAAAGCAATTATTTGTTTCTAAATTTTACTATGAGCTGTTTGAATTTTTCCCTAAAATTAATTTTTAAATGGGAACACACACAGTTATTCTGTACTAAACAAAATTAAAAAATCAAAGTCTTAAGCACTGTACAAATGTCATATGACAAACAAGCAGCATTTGTAACAGCAATTACAGAGAAGCTTAATATGTGGTTACAGGGGCGTAGCTAGGTTGGAGCGGGCCCAGGACTTGCCCCACCCCCACGGGATCTCCCTTGCCCCCCTCCTACCTGCTCCCAGCATCCCTATTGCAGAAACTGTCCCTGATATTATACACCCACACATTCAGAGATACCCGGTAGGGATGCAGTTTTCAGAAAACAGAAGAACCCCAAAGCACAGACAATCGACAGCATAAGCCCACCCCCAGCTCCAGAATTAGAGCCATATGGAGTTGTGCACTCCACAACTCCATATGTGGAGTTCATATTATTATTAATTATTATTATTAGCAAGCATTTATATAGCACAAGCAATGTACCTGGTGCTTTACAAAGTAATTGAATATACACGGTCCCTGCCCTAGGGTTTTACAATTTGAGAGACTGAGGGGGTGGGGGGGAGATGAAGGAAGGGGAACAGGGAGAGACAAGGAGTGTAACATTCATGAAGATGCAAGATCCCAGGTGCACGTGCTTGGCTTGGTTACATCAAGAATGATGGCTGGCTGGTCCGTGTGGTGAGGATATGAGTACACAGACCTCAGGTAACAGATTGTACTGGATGGAGGGTATCAGCAGGAGTTAGGTGAGGGGAACGGGGAGCATACTGGAGTGGAGTGCCCCAACAGGGGACCCATTCCATCTTCTGTGCCAGGTCCCATTATTATTATTATTATTAAACATTTATAAAGCGCCAGTAACAACCTGGCGCTGTACAGAACATATAATCAGCTGCGGTCCCTACCTGTGGCTTACAATCTAAAAGACAAGGAGGGGGAGACAAGGAGAGGGGACAGCGGGAGAGACATGGGAGAAGACAAACAAACATTCAGGCGGATGCGAAGTCTCAGGTGCGTGTACTTGGCTTGGTTACAAGGTGGT
>QEPC01004661.1:492015-539079 GCA_003113815.1 Sphenodon punctatus | reverse complement strand
GGTGATCCCTGGGGTGGGGGGGTGTTAAACCACCCCCACCCCAGGGATCACCCTAGTACCTGCTGGTGCGGAGCCCGCACTAGCAGGGACTTCAGCTAAACAAAATTTCTTTAAAAATCCAGGCTGGGCAGGGTGGGTGGGGGTGTCCCCCCCCCTTCCACCCATGCAGCCTGGACGGGGGAGGGAAGGTGGGTTTTTTCCTTTTTTTGTTGTTTTACATTGCGGCCATTCATTTCAATGGCCGCAATGTAAAAAAATCCGGCACGGGGAACCGGCACCGGTTCCCCCAATTACCAGATTAATCTGATACTGCCGGTACAGCAACATACCGGCAGTATCGGATACCGGGGGAACTGAACTTCCCACCCCTAATAATTGGTGTGCCAACAGCCTCTTGGGGGTTTTGGTTGTTTTTTTTTAATGTAGTCCACTTGGTCTTAGTCTGAGCGCCATTACTCTAAACAGTGAAGATGCACTGAGCGGTGGTGGAAAAATACCCTGTGGTTAAGAAACTTACTGACAGCTACCTGGCAAGCTAATGACAAACAGGAAGTCAAAACAAAGAATGCACAATCACTCTCAGCTGAAGGAGCAAGGTTCAGTCACAGTTTCCAAAGCAGCATTGGATGTGGTTTGGTCTTGTCTGTGCTTGCAGTTAAAGTATTCAGCTGTGCTTCTGGTTGACCACTGCTGTAATAAAAGCCGCTGGAAGTGACGTTCTCCCCATTGCCAGCAGCGGCGACTGGCGACACAGGGCTTTGGAGCGGCGCGTTCTTAAGACTTCAATTATCAGGCTTAAGAACGCGCCGCTCCAAAGCCCCATGTCTCCAGCTGCCGGCGCCGGCAATGGGGAGAACGTCACTTCCGGTGGCTTTGCTTTAATGCGGCGTTGAGGAGGCGCTTTAGTGCCCCTCGTTTAAAAGCAGCCTGAGATCCAGATTTATTTTCACCAAAGAGAGGGATTAGGGGAGAGAGAGAGAGACTGCAATCATCAAACCACTTTCTCCAGAGTAGTCTCATTGTATCTTGTGTAACATTAAATGCATAAAGACACCTTTGTAACTAAGCTAAGCACGTGCGCCTGAGGTGTCATGAGTTTGTGTATGTATCCTTGTCTCTTCCTCTGTTTCCCCCCAACCCTTTGTCTCCCCCACCCATTGTATCTCTTAGATTGTATGCCTGCTAGGGCAAGGACCATGTCTCTTTCTTACAATTGTAAAGTGCCAGGTACATTACTTGCTCTATGTAAATGCTTAATAATAATAATTAATAATAATAAAACAAGTGGGTGCAAGCTTCAGCCATTACATTCAGTAGGAGTTTTGCCATTGATACCAATGTGTTCAAGACTGTAGTCAATGGGGCTACTTTGGAGTAAGTGATTTGAGGACTGCAAACAATGCATACCTCTGTGTGCATTCTCATGAGATGGAACACTGAGCTTACCTGTTTCCTGCACATTTTTGCATAATGTGTAAATATGTTAGTTCACAGGGTGCCTTGTTTGTGAATCACAAATAATGTTCAAGTGTCAGGTCAAAAAAATGTGTTTAACATAGTGCTAATTCCTTCCTGTGTATTTTCTGTAATGTTGGAAGGGACATGAACTGCTTTGAAATGCTCAGCACCATAGAGACCTGGCAAGAGTACAGTTGCAGCTGACATCTCACTTCCATACCCGGAACCAGCACTTCCCTAGGAGGGACTATCTCCTTTCGCTGATATCTTGAGGTGACACCCCCACCACCCCAACTCAATATGACATCAGCAGGGGGTAACCCTACTGGGACGGTGCTGGATTAAGGCAGGGAAGAGGGACTTGCATGCCTTCCAGTTTCATCTGCATTGCAATTGCAAAAGCTCCTATATTGGTTTTTTAAGTGCAGCAGGGCAGGCAGACACCCTCCTTCCCTGCCTAGATACAGCAATGCACCATGATACCTTGGGGTGAGCCCCTCAGTTTTCAATGATGCCAGTGTGTGAGGAAGTTCTGGATCTGGGTTGGGTAGGGGAATATCAGTCACTGGTGTGCTTTGAAAACCAGTGGAGGAGACAGTTGCCCCCCACCAGCCCCCACAAAGAACTGAGACATTTGCCGTTTTGGCAAAAAAATGGCAGCAATCATTTATTAACACAACAGGTATCCAGTCAACAGCAGAAATATAAAAGTTAGAGTGCGTAACAAAGTAAGCTCCTAGCAAGCCCACTTGGGGACTGAAAACTTGTTCCCCGCCCAGCCCAACAGAGGCTCAGTTGAATCAAACCTCCAAGCCCAATTTCCACCAAAAGGTGGAAAAAAGAAGAAGGACGAAAGCGCATGCACAGCCCGCCAAGCCACTCAGCCGAGGTGAGACATGGATGTGCACACTCCCTCCCCCCTCCTGGGAATATTCACACAAGGCTGTGTAAGCATTGTGTTCAACCCCAAACCTCACCTAAATGCAGTGATATTCAGTTTTGACTAACTGGACCGGGCAAAATTAACAGCTGAGCACTGTACCAAATTGCCAGGGCGCTATGAAATACATCCCTCCACCCTACGGAAACTGTCCATAAATATTACTAATGTAACAGCCACAGACATAAGACACTGCGAGGAAGGCGAAACCCCCCCGAGCCTACCATCCAATTCGCTCAAAGAGAAAAATTCCTTCCCATCCCCAAATTGGCGATTCAAAAACACAGTGCCCAGTTAAAGAGGGTGGGTGGAAGGGTTCTTCTCCTTGCTGCTGCAGTGCACAGCCCTCCCCAGGCTGAGCGCTGGAATTTAAAGGGGCATGCGTCCAAAATCTTGTGAGAACCGCCCTCTCCTGAGAAGCGCAAAAACTGCACTCAGAACCTTCTGGGAGCCTGAGGGCCTGCCTCCCTAATCCTTCCTTTGGTGGGCTTCCTAAATGGGGGAAGGGCAACACCCACCTAGACTAATGTCCTGAGCAGCAGTACAGAAGAACAAACAAGATCTCCCCTTCCTAGGTCTGGCTTCACTGCTGCCCTGGCCAGGGAACCCCCACTCATGACTGAGTGCCTCCTGAGGTTCCTAATGATATCAGCAACAGGTTCCCTGGCTAGGGCAACAGAAAATCCAGTCCCAGGAACTATGGTATAGCTTGCAGTGGCCACGTAAACATGAACAGGAAAAATGAAAATGGGAGAAGCAAGGAAGAGGTATGTGTGAAAAAAAATGAAATAGCTATCTCCTGCTGTAACTTTAAAATGTGGAAGAACGCTCTCATGTGAATGTGCCCTATGTGTAACCCATTAACATCAGTGAACATTGTCTATATTGTATATTCTGCTGTTGGCCACTCTCTTGTTACATTGATGTAAATCCTTCTTTCTCTGTATCATATTTGAAGCACAATAGATATTGATTGGGTGAAAACAGACATGACGCTAACCACCCTTTAACCACCCTTGGTGGTTATTTATGCATGTTGCAGGGCTGTATTGGTGCCCTATGCAGCCTGGAAACATGCATAAATGACCACCAAGGGTGATTAAAGGGTGGTTAGAGTCATGTCTGTTTTCACCTATTATTATTATAGATGGAAACACCTAGTTTTCCATCTAGTAGGCAGTAGTAGCAAATAGCACTGCTATGACACTTGATTTTAGTATAAAGGCATTTGGTGTTTTATTTAATTTTTTAGCAAGATCAAATCAAACCAAACTCTTTCTGCTTTCATGTGGGTATATCATCTAGTTACAGTTCATGTAAAAACCAGCAGTACTTAAACATTAATCAATAGTCTCCTATAATAGTATTAACATAAATTCATAATGGGACACTTCTTTTAAAGTGTCATTGGAGATTCTATCTAGTGAATATATCAAGGCAGAACTGTATTGACTGAACAGTATGTAGCTGATAAAGGCTATCTTTGTTGAACCTGCTTTCCAGAAAATACATGCTTGTGATGTTCTCAGTTTATAATACATTGATAAAAGGTCAATTTTCTGTGAGATGGAAGATTCCAAGTCCACCTGCAATATTCAGTGAATACATTTTAATTGTTCTTTTACTGACTAACATTGGCACAGCTGCATTTATGTAAAAATCAGAACTTTGTGTAAAAGAATATTATCCCAATCATTAATGTAGATGTTTATAGTTGTACAATTTGTAGTAATTCCATCTCAGTGCTAAGAGTTTACTTAGTTCAGATGATGCAAGACTTGTTCATATATTGGTCTGAATAGAAGTAGGGCGGGAGAGAGAATATGTTCCTTCCATACTACAAAAAAAAGAGAACCAGTTCATTATCCTGTTCTGTAAATGTCAGTGCCTTATTGATGTCAACTGGTTTGTTTTGTCCTTATCTCTTTTCTGTTTACATATCAAACAGTACTAAGTGCAAGAGATGCTTTTCCCCATGAACCAGCTTACATTTCCCCCTTGTGTTCTTATGAAAGACTTAAAATAAACTAATGTGGGAAATTAAAATCTGATGTTTGTAACCTGTTATCATCTGACTTTGCAAATATGGCATGAATTTGAAATAAATTCTAATACAATGCTATATAGGCTTTTCATCCTAGTTGAAGTGAACCCACCTACCAAAATACATGCCAAACCCTGAAGTTCATTGTTTTTACTCAGGAGAAACTCCCATCAAATCAAGTGATCATTTTCAAAGGTATTCACAGTGAGGCTGGAAATATATAGAGACATGGGGTGTCTTCAGACGTTACGAGATCACGGTGAACCACGGTGAATACCCACCTGTGGTCACCGTGTCTCGCCCGTCTCCTCGGAGGGCGGGCGGCGGGGTGCGTGGAGGGGGCGGGGCCGTGCGGCTGCACGTTGCGCCGCGCGGCCCCCCCCTCCCAGTTTCCCCACCGGGATCCCCCCGGCATGTCTCATATGGCGTGACGGGGCGACCCCGGGGGGGAATGAAGCCGGTGATTTAGGTACGGGGCCAAGGGCCCCATAACGTCTGAAATCACCCATGCTTTCATCTATGGGTAAAATGTGCCCAAGTCTAGCATGAGAGTCAGCAACATTTTTTTAAGTGTATGCCAATATTAGACAGCAGGTTAGAGCAGAACATGAAGAATGTTGTCTCTAACTGAAACTGCTTTCCTACCTTGGAGCTTACTGTTTGGTCTCTGCTGAGAGGGGAGAAGAAGATATAATTTTCAAGTATTTCAAAACAGTGATATCTGATCTGGGGTATGAATAATTTTATATGGTTATTGGGAACAAATGTGGATCTTTTAATGATAACCACTGCATTTGATAGAAAATCAGGCCACCACCCCACCCCAAAAAAATAAAAAATAAAATAACAGCCCAGCAGGCAAGAAGTTTGCATCAGAAAAGAAGTTTGTTCTACTTAATAATACTTTGCACTTTTATAGTAGAAGCCATTTTGGAGGACTTTGAAGGAAAACCTTTATAAAATACATCCCTAGAATCCATATTTTCATTTGCTGGGTAAAGAAGCTGAGATATGATTAATTCAAAAGTAGCTAGGGAATGGGTAACAGTTTGGGGATTAGAGCTCATGTCTCTTGACCGCTTTTTCAAATTTTAACAGGAAGAATTCCAATCTCTCTTTTAGTAGAGCTTCCCCGAGCTGCTCTGTGAGCAGGAGGGAGCAGGATAAAAGAAACTCAAATAAATAGTACTGATTCAAATTAAATCTCAATGTGTTTTGTCATAGACAAACATGTAGGTGAACACAAAAAAGCCCAGTTCTGTAGTGTGCAAAAAAAACGCATGCTTGCTATTAAATCCCTACTTAAATCCTGATTTCAAAGGGAAACAAAATCTGTGGGGTTGAGGCATGCACTTAGTTAGGTACATGCCTAGCTGCTTTGGCACATGTGGAAAAACACATCATCTTTTCTCTTTCTTTCTCACCCACACATTCAGCTGCCCAGATCAAGATAGACACATGTGTTTCCCCCCACTTTCCCTGTCCTACTGGCCTGAAATCCTTGTCTGCTATGCTATGTCATTACACAACCCCATGGGTTTGTTTTTGGAACACTGCAACTAAATGCAACATTTCATAAGGAACTAGCACAGATGACATAACCTTGTGTTACTGACCCATTTAATTAAGATCACATTGTAATCAAAACCCTACCAAATCCACAACTGCGCAAAAGGCTTTATGAAAAGCTAATCACAACCCGTCTGGTCACAGCAATATGCTCTCCTGTAGTATAAAAACAAGATGTTTTTCTTATGTGATTTGCAGGTGCACTTTCCTACCAGTGGCCTATAAAGTCAAGAGACTCATAATCTAGGTCATGCAAAACAAACAATGAGCCAGTTCCCTTATTTACTATCTGTCAGCAGAATTACAAAGAATTTGGGTATCTGTGTGTGTTGGGACAGGTTCTCAGTAAATCTTATCTAGGACAGCAACGATCTTTTGGGGGAGGGGAAAAAACCCATTACTTCATTCTGTATTGTGAATTGCTTTGACACAAAGCTTTGACAGAACAGTGTAAAATGCCTTTTGAAAATGATCATGTGACAGTTTTTCATGTGGTCAAAGCCTAATAGTCAGAAAAAACAGTCAAGAAAGATGTTCCAGCTTGTACAAATATATGAGGGAAAACAGTTCTTCAGCTTATACAGCGAATTTGAATTACTGAAGGAACGCAGTGACCTTTCTATCTCGTATTTCATTTTTAGACACAAGATTTTAGAGATTTATGGTTGAAATTCTGAAAGGGATTTACAAAAAGACATTATATATTGGAAAATATGAAGTTTTAAAAGGGTCTCTCTTTCATTGCAGGATTAAGGGACAGTGTCAGGTACTTGAATGTATGCATCTTACTTTCAAGCATTTGTAGTTTAGCTTCCTGCAATAATTCTGAGCTTCTGTTACCAGAATTAGAATGTTATCTGTGTTTGTATTATGACAGGAGCTGATATTCTTCTATTTCTGTGGGGAGCAAGCACTAATAATCAATAATAAAGGACATCCCTCAGTCCATAGGTGACTGAAATGCAAGCAGATGTCGTAGGGTGTTTTCAGATGTTACAAGATCACAGTGAACCACAGTGAACCACACACAACCCCGCGGCGGGGCCAAAGAGCCCCGAACGTCCGTTCGGCGGTCGCCAGATGTTCACCACAGACAATCCCCAGGACGGGACAAAGCTAACCACCCTTCCGGAGGTCTGACCCGGACCATCGCTGAAAAGGTGGTCAAAGCAATTCCCAACAGGAAACAGCAAAACGTAACGACTGAATGGCAACCAACAGCTGGAAGCAATCAAAATGATTCCCAGGCGGGGACAAAGCATGCAGTGTCGCTGCCAGGCAACGAGCAACAGCACAGGCCGGGGAGGGAGATTTAAAGGGTACCCGGCAGCAGGGGAACGTGGCGGGATGGAGCGAGGTGGAAGGGAGAGGAGAGCGGAGGGCGAGCGAGCGAGGAGGAGGTGGAGGAGGAGGAGGAGGAGGAGGCACAGGCGGAGGAGGTGATCGTGCTGCACATGGAGGTGGTGGAGGGAGAGCAGCAGCAGGAGCCAGGACAGGCCGCCCCAGAGCCGACAACCGGCCCGGGGGATGATGCACCCCGGAAACAGGTAAGGGGAGCGAAGGGGGGCAGCAGCACAGGGGCACCAAGGGGGGCGGGCGGACTGGCCGGCAGGAGGGAGGAAAGGGGGTGGGCCACAGGGCTGAGGCAACCCGGCAACCAACTTCCCTCTCTTACAACCCACAGCCACGGAAACGGGCCCAGGAGCCTGAGCCCCCAGAGGAGACGGGCGGAGGACATATGGAGAGGACCCACGTGGGAGACGGCCGTACCACCGAGGGGGGAAATGGGGGCACAGGGAAACCCAGGACTTCGTTAGGATCTGGGGGACCCTGGAGCACCAGCTGGAGCTAGCAGTGAACCAGAGGAATTAGCATGTGTACCAGGAGATGGTGCGGGACATGAAGGAGGCAGGGCAGTGGCCCAGTGCCTCTCAAAGGTGAAAGAGCTCAAGAGGGGGTACAAGGCCATCAAGGACAACAAACAGCAGTCTGGCTATAGAGTCTGGACCGACGCCTTCTATGACGCCCTGGACCACATCCTCCACATGAAGGGATCCATAGTCACCCCGCGACTCGTGGGGAGCGCCGTGGTCCAGGGCAGGCAATGGGCCGATGTACCCCCTCCCCTCGCCGCCCCACTGGAAGGCACCAGCTCCAGGGGCCCCACCCCCCAAGAGGAATGCCCCGGGACCTTGGGGAGTAGCAGGCCCCCCTCGTGAACCAGCCCAAAGAGCACCCATCCAATGTTCGAACCGGGAGGATTCGAGGCCGACGCACCGGTCGCCCTCGGCCAGGGGACGCAGTGGGACCCCAGTAACAATGAGGAAACAGCCTTTGTGGTTTCCGAGACCGACATTGAGGGTAGCAAGCAGGTGGGAGGGTAGGCGGACCGGAGTGGACGGGACGAGGGGGGGAGGGGGGCGAACCGGCCACCGGGCCTCCTCCAGCAACCCCTGACACTCCAGACCATGGAAAGGGGGCCAGGGGGCAGTTGGGGGCCACATTCCACCTACCCCCACCCACCCCGTCCCATATCTGCACAGGTCATGGCACGCCCTGGCACCCGGGACAGGCAGGGGAGGGGGAAGGCGGCGAGCAGCCAAAGGTCCAAGGTGAAGCAACTCAGAAAGTGGGGGGAGAGGGGGTTAGGGGAGGCTGGGCGGGGGACCCGGATCATGCAGTGAGGGGGAGGGGAGGCCTGGACATAGTGGACCACCAGGGGCAGGCACCGGCTGGCCACCCGAGGGGGGGCACAAGACCCCCCCAGCTGCAGCACGGGATGTGGGCGGGTGGCTGGGGTGCCTAACCAACCCCTACTTTGCACCCCAACAGGGCACCCGCCGAGTCCCAGCAAGCTGGCCCCGTGCCCCTGGCTCAGTGGATGAGGAGCACCATGCATGGGTTCGGCGCCGGAGGGAGGAGCAGGCGGAGGACATAGTCTGCACCACCACTGAGCAGGACGAGCGGATGATAGTGGCAATCGACTGCATGGAGGTGGCCACCGAAAGGGCTGTGCAGCAAGCGGAGGCAAAGGACCGGAGGCTGCAGGCGGAGGTGTGCCTCGAACAGGGGCGGGAGCGCCGGGAGCACAGCAGACAGGTGAAGGCGTTCGGGTGCTTGGAACAGGCCATCGACTGGATGGTGAGGGATCACTGCCAAGATGGACTGGTCCCATGATATAGGCACCTTGCTGCTGCTGCACGCGGGGACCATAAGTGCATACATGATGGCCACTGCCCCACTGGGCAACCTGCCTGCCCCGGCCCCGATGCCGGGCCCCTTGACACCCCCGCCGCCTCCGCCCCAGCTGCTGGCATGCCCGCAGGGCCCGCGCATCCGCCTACCGGTCCCTGTAGGCCTCCTTAGGGAGCAGCCACCCAGGGGGGGCCCTCCGGCCCCGGGTCTGCGCTCCCTCCCAACAACGCCTGCCACTAAGGACACTGAGACGTTCCAGGACACTGTCGGGGACATGAACAGAAGACGGGAGTGGAGCTCCCAGAGCTCCACGGTGGCCACAGGGCAGCCGAGAGGCAGACCCTGGAGACTGGCAGGTCGTGGGGGAAAGGAGGGAAGGGGCAGAGCAGGCTGAGGGGGCGTGGACATGGCACTGGGAGGTGGGTGGTGATGGTGGGGGGGGTTACCTGTAGGAGATATTCACAATAAATGCACGGGCACCACAGTCGCAGCCATTATTCCGTGTTACAGGGCTGGGGGTGGGTGGGTATCTAGGGGCGCAGCCAGGGTGCCTGTGGGGGCCCCGGGGTGGTGGTGATGGTGGTGTGCGGCCTCAAGCCTCAGCCTCCCGGCTGATCTGCCCTGCCAGGGAAGGACAGATATGCTTTGCGTATCGGTACTCCCACGGGTTCTCACCATTCACATAGAGAGGCATGGAGCCAGGAGGACGCTGGGGCATGGGGTAGTCAAGGGCAGCCCCATCGGACACGCACACGTTGTGCAGCGCACAGCAGGCTGTGATCACCAGGGCCGAGTTCTCCACCGTGTAGTCCAGCCGGCCTGCAAGGCACCTCCAGCGCTGCTTGAGGGCCCCTAAGGCCCTCTCAACCACGGTCCTGCAGGCACACAGGCGGGTATTGTAGAGTGCCTCCACAGGGTTCCTGGTGACCGGGTATGCCTTCATCAGCCAATGGGTGAGTGGATAGGCCAGGTCCCCCAGGATGCAGGGGGCATCAGCACCCCCTCCATCTGGGTCATCCCCATGTCCGTGAAGACCCCGCGGTACATCCGGGCCTAGAAGGGAGAGATGGTCATGATCTGAGCATCGTGGCTGCACCCAGAGTGGCCCGTGTAAATATCTGTGAACCTCCCCCAGTGGTCCACGACCGCCTGCAGCTGCAGGGAGTGGTACCCATGTCAGTTGACATATTCCGCGGCCTCCGCATCAGATGGGGTGGAGGATCTCAATGTGGGTGCCGTCCATGGCACCCATGTAGTTGGGGAATCCACCAGCCACGAAACTGGCCATCACGATCTCCTGGTTCACCAGCTGCATCGCTTGGTCCAGGAGCATGCCCTCCACCACCTCGCAGACGTCCCGCAGGATCCCGGCGATGGTGCTTACCCCAACACTGAAGTGCTGCGAGATGGACCGTTAGGAGTCGGGTGTTGCAAGGGCCCAGACCCCAATGGCCACCCGCTGGACCATGTGAATGGGGCCCCGCATGGGTTGTGCTTCCGCTCCAGCCAGGGTGTCAACCACTCCGCGAGTTGCAGGAGGATGCTCCTGTCCATCCGAAAGTGTGTTCTCCAGGTGGCCTCGTCCCAGTGAGCCAGAGCCCTGGACCACCACCCCTGTGCCCGCTCCGTGACCCATACCCACCGAGCAATGGGCATAGTGAGCAGGGCTGCAAGCCCCATGCTCTCCCTCCGCCATTGGAGCCGGCCGACTGCATCACGGAGCACTGCAGCCTTCTCCCGGGCACAGATGAGGGACTGTTGGGCCGTCCCGGACACCCGCTGGGCCCTGAGCTGGGCCAGGGAGTGCCTGCACCTGTGGTGGGCTTGATGGGCTCTAGCTGCGCTCTGACCATGCACACCCGCAGCCGGGCAGCCAGGTGCACCTCTGGGGTCTGGACGAGCAAGAGGTCAGTGTGCGAGCGGTACCACTCTGCGCAGACTGCTAGGTACATCCCGCAGGCGCCCAACCATCCCAGCTCCATGGTGAACAGTGCTCCGGGTGGGGTGCAGCCGCAACCGTTATAGGCTGGGTATGTGTTGCCCCACCCCCAGGTCACAACCTGGCAACCGGACGGGGGGCCCCGGGTCGCCTCTGCCCGCCCCCTCAGCCGACAGGACCAGCTCCTGCAGGGCGGGGCAGCAGGGGGTACCCCATTGAGCACACCTGCGATCCCTGCACAGGGCCTGTCGCATGGACCGGCCTGCGCCCGGGCGTGCGGGCAGCAGCTGCATTCCTGTTGTCATCACCTTCCACCTATCTGTCTTGGCTTCCTGTTGTCCTCGCTGCCCTGATATGTGTGTAGGCTGTCCTGTATGTGTGCTCAGTTCCAGTAGCTGAGCTGGGTCCACACCCCACACCTTGCTCATTTGCCGTGCCATGTTGTGGTCTGTGGCCTTATCGCTTGGCCTTGGAGCTCCCCCTCCCATCCCTCCAGAGATTGTGGGGCCCCTCTTTCCTTGCAGTTAGTATCAGCTGCTTGCAGGACCATGGCTGGCAGTGCTTCTCCAAGGCTCGTGGGCCCCACCATCCCCGGCGCCCCCCATAGCTGGACCTTCCACAAAATCATGGCCCTGTGGGACCTGTGGCATTCCCCAGCTGTGCAATTGCTCCTGAGCTGCCCGGACAGCCTCACAGGTGCCTATGAGAGTCTGAGCTCCGGCCTGCGCTACTTTGGCTATGAGGTGAGTACCCGCGATTGCCGGCTGCATGCGGAGACGCTGGGCCTGCGTCCATTTCCCGATGGGCGCATCCCGGAGATGATGTGCTCGCATGTGGGATGGTCCGTGGTGGAGACCGTGTCTGCTCTCTCTGTGTGCAGCCTGGCCACCTACATGGCCTATCTGGTGGAGGGGGGCCCTGCCCTGGCTGTGTCCTTCTTTGGCTGCATTCACGGGGCTCGTGGGTACCAGCAGTTGCGTGGGGTGGTCTATCACCGCTTGTTGGAGCTCGGTCACCTTCCGTGGCCCCCAGCTGCTGACTATGGCTTGTCGGAGCCCAGCGGGGCGGAACTGATGGCGCTGGCTGGTGTGTGGTCCTGATCCAATGTCCAGGTGGGGCTCGCCATGCAGGATCCCTTCGAGGTGTACTACCTTGTCACCTGCCACATGTCTGCGCTGTGCTACCATCAGGGCATGCTCCAGTGACCCCACTACATTCATCTGGTGGGCCACTCGGACCCAGGCCCCTTCGTGGCCCCCTGCAGCTGACTGTGAGACTCCCTGTGCCTTCTGGGCCCTGGATGCTGGCCCCGCTGTGAGCTCCCACCTCCGCCCGACGCCGTGGGTTGCTGCCTGCTCCCTTCCTGCTGTCTCGGGCTCGCTGCTGTGCTGGCAGGTTCCTGGGGTTCCGCTGCCCCTGCCTGTGGCTCTGGGCCCCCTCCACGAGCCCCCCCATCCGCCTCTGCAACCGTTGCTCCCCTCCATGGCTGCCTTCTCCTGTGGCTGTGTCCTGATCTCCAAACCGGCTCCCAGCACCCCAGGTGCTGCTGTCCTTCATTGTACAACCGCGATCCCTCCTGTGCCCATGCCCCCCCGGTTGAGTCTGTGACCGTAGGGTTCTGGGGCCCGTGGACTGCACTTCCCGGCGACCTCCCGGGGGTGGAGGGGTGGATCGCCTGCTCAGCTCTTCGGCTCCAGCTTGCCTCCATCCCGTTCATCACACCGTGGCCAGTGCATGGGGTCCCTGTCTGCCTCCTGGACCATTCCTGGGCTGCTCCCTGTCCGGGTGGCCTCCCCCTGTGCCTGTGCTCCGCCCCTGGGGTTCCCCCCGTGACAGGGTTGCCTGGGTAGCTGTGGGGTTGCCCGTGCTGCCTGTGCTGTTGTCAGGGTTCTGGATGCCATTACCTGTGTCCTGCCCTGCCCCTGGGCCGGTCCCCTCTGCTTCCCTGACCCCGGGTCCCCTCTCTCCCTTTTGCCCATTGTGCCGTGTGTGTTGGCCGTCCCGCTGTGATCCTCCCTTCCCTTCCTTTCCCGTGTGGGCGTATATTCGTGTTGTGTGTTCCACTGTGACCTCGTTTTCTCTGTGCCTGTTGTGTGTACCTCCTCGGCAGTTCTTCTCCCTCCTCCCCCTCTCTTCCCATTTCCCTTGTGTGGGCATTTCCTTTTGGCCCTTCTGGCTTTGTTTGCTCTCAGTTGGTCATGTCTGCCTCCCGCCCCTCCCCGCTGCCTTCTGGGTGTTTTGACCATGGGCCGGAATCGGCGTCACGTCTGTTGCGCTGCCCCGGGCCGTGGTCTGTCAGTCCAATTCCCTGCTGTGGTCCCGATCCTGTCACGTCTGTTTGGGGCCTTCCTAGACCACGGGGGGTGGTTGGTCGGCTTGCCACCGCTGGGAACCCATTGTGGTGATTTGGGGGCCTGTAATGTCTGAAAATACCCTTAGTAGAAATCAGGAGCTCTTTCCAGAAGGAGTCATAGGTTCTAGTGCTCAAAAGAACCAGTTGATCCCCTCCATTAATTAAGAGTAGAAAGTGACAGAATAGTAAGGTGTCTGTTACCATCTGCTCTTTCTCAACAGACAGGCCCTGAAGAATGTAGGGTATGGCGGTAACAAAATTCTGGATCAGGTTCTGTTTTGATTGATCTTGAAAAATATGGACTGGAATACAGTCTAGTCTGCCTTTTGTTGGACCAATCAGATATGTTCCTCCTCCTCCTGCATGTGCACAATATGATGGTGGCCTATATTTGGAACTTGGGTCAGTTAAGCCTCAGTGGAATTCCAACCGTCATTCTGAAAATGTAGAAAAATTCTGCAAAGCTGGATGGACTGTTTCAATTCAGCCCCAGTAAAGAGTAAAGCCACCAAATCCAAGATCCAATTACTAGTACCAATAAGCAACCAGGACCCCACCTCCTTTCATCAAAATTTTGTAGGGTAACTTCTGTTGGCCTTCAGTGCCAGCTGCCTTCTATGTCAATATCACCTTCAATACCAATGCTATTGTGAGTGCATTCCAGAAAACCTCCGACATTTCTGATCTCTGGGTGTGAACAAATGTGACAATACCCACTCACAAAAAATGGGTACTGTCACATTTCTAAGTTGCCACTACACATTGCCCACTCATGGTGTATGGTCGGGCCCTAGGGTACCTGAGTTCTAGGCACTTGCACGTCATTGTTTTGAGGACTATTAAAACACCTGGAAACAACTACATGCAAGAGGAGAGAGGCAAGTTGGAAGCTGAGGAGGGAAGTTGGCCAGGTTCTGCTTCTTTTAGGGTTGGGAAGATTGGTATCTGATCAATATGATTCACCCAATTTTTGGGGTGAATTGGGAGAATCATATTGATCCGATTTGATGATGGGGGAGCTGATGTCCCCATCAGATCCCCCGGCAAGGATAAATCTCTTTCATTAAAGTATCTATCCTTCTGCCAGCTCTGCTTCCCCCAGGCCCCTGCCAGGGGCCCGCCTGCCCCAGATCCATGTCCATGCCCGCCTGCTCCAGCGCCTGCCCCAGCAGTGCTGCTGAGCAGGCAGGCAGGATTCCATGGGAGATGGAGCACCTGGCAGTGGCCATGGGGAGGCAGAGCTGGGGATAGAGGAGCCATGCATGGGTGGGGAGGGTGGGGAGTTTTCTTACTTACGTTTTTTTCCTATATCTGGCGATCTACGATGCCTGGCACAGCCTTCGCAGGATCGCACCAGGAAGGAATTAATCAAACAAAGCACTGTGCATGCACAAAATGGCCACCATGGCTGTTCTATGCATACGCAACCATTTTTCAAATGGTGCTGGGCAGCATCGGTCTGCGTATGCTCAGTCTGGATGACATTTTCCAAAATGGTGCCGATGCTGCCCATCGCCATTTTGAAAAATGGCCACGCATGCGCAAAACAGCCATGGTGACCATTTTGCACATGTGCAGTGCTTTTTTTGGTTAATTTCTTCCCAGCGCAGCCCTGAGTAGGCCACATTGGGTGTTGCGGTTGCCAGAGCCTAGGCAAAAAAAGGTAAGTGAGCAAGCTAGTCACCCTCCCCATCCCTGCATACCCGCCTCTCCACCCTTTCACAGCCTCTCTACCTTCAGCTCTGCTTCCCTGAACCCCTGCCAGGGGCCTGGGGGAGGCAGAGTTCAGGGCAGACATATGAATTAAGACCGTATTGCTCGAAAATGGATAATTCCAATTAATACAATTTAAATCCAAATTTGTCGGGTAGGTCCAATAACGTGCTGATCCTGATTTTCAAAACGATTTCCCACCCTTAACTGCTTTTGCCTGGTGAAGTGTCTGCAGGGAGCTAGTTAAGGAGATGTCCTTGGTAACTTCTCCCAAACTGGCTCAACGCTAGCACTTCCCAGTGGTAGTACAACTCCCATTCTGCTCCCTACCAGTTCTCTTGTTGCTGCTGTTGGGGTAAGAGGCACCAACGAACAGACCTAGGGTGAGCTAACTTGGAAGAATTTTCTGAGTCTGTTCTGCATGGCTGCTTGTTGCTGCCACTGCTGGTAGAAGAAGTGGGGAACAAACCCAGAGACTTCTCTTGAGTTGGCTCCCCAGTGGCAGCAGAAGTGAGGACTCCAGTCTCCCCCGCTTTGCAGCTTCCAATCAATTTTTCCTGCCCACAGCCCACCTGAGGATTAGGCTGAAGTTAAAGCATTCCTGCCAGTATTGAGTGCCTAGAAAAGGACAGAGAAGCCACACCCCTTGAGCCTAGAAGTTATGCCCTCAGCTTCAATTAAGGAAAAAATGATCCTACATTCAAACAACGCAAAATGTTATTGCAATAAAAAATACATCCTCAGCCTCAAAAAGCTTGTATACTTTCACCAACAGTAGTTGGTTCAATAAAAGATATCATCTACACTCTTCATCTTCATCTATTACCCTTCCTGAAATTCACAGAAAAATATGAATGACATATTATGTCTGGGAGTTGTGATATCATGGAATTATAATGGGTACCCCTGTCTCAAAGTGCTTAATCTGTTCAAAGTGCCATGAGCCTCAGTCCTCATGTCTCAACACACATGACTATTACCAGTATGACCAAACTCAGAGAGTCTCCTCTTCCTGGTGTGCTAAGAGAGGTGTTTTACTCTTGGAGTGCCAAAAATTATCATTGTCTTTTTTTTTTTTAATGGAACAAAACAAAGTATCTTCAGACCCTCAGCTTTTCCTCAAAATGTCTGTGCTGAATTATACTTATTGATCCGTTTATCTTCCTAAATGAACCCAATTTTGTGGATCAGTGCATTTCATCCTTTCAAAGTGAACAAACATCAATCACATATTCATTTTTATTTTTTTTAAATGAAATGACTTTTTTGGTGTGCCGATAAACTGTCTGCTTAGCAGCGAAGTCCAGTGCAAATGTTGACATGTCATTTAAACAGATGGTCAGGCATTCAGTGGAAAGTAGTTAATTATTAGAACAGCACAGGATGTTAAGCAGGGATGTGAACATCACTTGTCTGAGCACCCACCTAAAGTCAAAAGGCTGGATTTTAAAAATATCTTTTAAAATCTAATAAAGTACATTATCCGAGACAAGGATCCATTTTCCACAGAAAAATGGACAGTTTAAGTCCCAGTGAATCTATGGCCCTTTTAAAATGGGCTGTGGGGGGGGGAGGGTGCATGCCAGTGGGGGGGGGGGGGCTGGGGGGGCAGCAGTACATGGGTGTACACCGACCTCCATGCATAAAGCTATCACCATTCTGGCTAATTGCTCCATGTGTGTGCTATGGGTGGAGGTGGGTGTGCTACAGGAGCACGCACGCACACCCAACTGCCACAACGGTCACATGGGGGGTGCCCACACAACGGATCTGCATGGGCATGCATGGGCCCGTCTCATTTAAAAAGGACCAGTGAGAAGTAACTTCTGATATGACTTTCACATATTAGAAATTTCCTGATTCTGCAACCTACATAATTTAAAAATTACAGAGAAATGTCAGAACCTAGACTGAATCTTAGTAGGTGTAACCCGCATGGAATTGCACACCACGTTCGTTCTCTCTCTCTCTCTCTCTCCCAAAACCTATCAGAGATGAATTTAGGATTTCAAAAGATTCTCGATAGCAGAAAAAGGAAAGGTTAAAAGCTCATCAAATAGTCACTGGAGTCCCACTGCATTTTGCTCCATGTTTGGTTCCTACATCTCTAGACTACTGCATGGCTCCCATAGTGTAGTATTTAAGATCTATTCAAAATGGACATCTAAACTCGGAGGAAGATTTATCATTGGACACATGAATTTAAATAGGCAATGGAGACTATTTTTGTGTAACAAATATAGATTTGTTGGCTAAAAAGCATATTGTGCAGGTCAGAGTAGGCTTGAAAGGCCTAGCTTTTACACCCTACATCCAATTAGTTTAAGGGGAAAAAATTAAGAAAAATATTGGTCTATTTGTACCATTTCTTACTGCTCTGGTTCTACCATGGAGGCCTCACAATATCAAAGACCTGATTTTTTTTGCAGCTGGGTCAGTGGGGGAGTTAACTACAGGTCTAGGGAACATGCAGGGCAAGCCTAAGGCCCTTTTCAAATGCCCCCCCTCCCCCTTGCCCATGTGTGCAGGTGGGGGGGGCATCCGTTTGAACACTGCAGCGGGTGTGGGGGGATAGGGAGGCATCTGTTTGAACGCTGCTTCCAATGGACGTGCACGCTCCCACACTCCACCCACCTCCACCCATCACCCACGCACGGGTTTGATTTACTACTAAATTAATCCAGTTTAGCACTTGTATTGCTACACTGGTTTCTCTGGAGTTATCTCTGGCTTAAAACTGAATTGACTTCTATTCTGAGAGATGGTACTCACATTAGTTAGGGCATTTTTGGTTTCAGTGCCATGGTAATTTGTTTGCAACAAAACGATGAAAACAATTGATAATTTTGTGACTTCATTTTTATTGAATACATGAGGTTCATTCTACGTTTCCCTTATTCTACTTTTCCCTTATTTAATTACAAATATAAACTGTATTCAGAGTCTACATGCATTATACAATTTGAAATACCATCACAAACGTTTAAAAGAGAAAGTTACCCCAATTCCAGTCTCTGAAGTCTGCATTAATATTAGTTTCATTACAAAATGTCATAGGTCATATCTGCATGTAAAAGTTGTTTGCCATTGAATAAGGAAGTGATCAGGAATTGCTAGCGTTCAAGCCACTACCTGATCTGTTTCCTATTAAAATCTGTGAGAAAGTTCTTTGCTAAAAGACAAACACATATTCATGCATGTTGTACTTTTCAGTGAGATGGAATTTGGCCTTTCATAATATGTGATTTGACCATAGTATACTGTGTTAATGACAGCATTGCTCAAATTGCAAATATCTTTTGTAATTTGTTTATGGTATATCACCAGAGTGTCATGCAGTATTTATTTTTATTATTATTTATTATTTATTACTGTACAAGCAATGTGCCTGGCACTGTAAAATCATTAATTATAGATTGATCCCTGCCCCCAAGGGGCTTACAATCTAGAAGAGGCAAGGGTGGGGAGACAAAGGAGAGGGAAACACAGATACAGAGAGAGAGAGAGAGAGAGAGGAATACATTCACAATGTCAAGAAGTTGCAGGCGCACATGCTTAGTTAACTTATGTTAGTTACGGGAGAGAAGGCGATCTCAAGTAAATCACTGAGTAGATTAAAGGGATGAGGAAGGCCCGGCAGAAAAGGTAGGTTTTTGGAAGGGATTTGTAGGTTGAGAAGGAGGGGGAAAACAAATGTGTCCAAGGAAATAATTCTAGGCATAGGGGGCAGCAGGGGAGAAGGGTGAATTTGTTTTGAGGAGCAGGAGGCTTGGGGGCTAGTGACGAAAGTGGCAGAAGGTGAGTGGAGTTTTCAGGAGGGAATGTAGTGGGAAATAACTGCAGAGATATAAGAGAACACCTCCCACATTGGAGAATGCAGAGAGATGAGAGAACGTGGATGGGAGACAAGGCCATGAAGGGCCTTGAGGATAAGGGCAAGGACTTTGTGCTGAATCCATTCAAGTAAAGGGAGACAGTGGAGAGAAGAGGAAGGACCAAATATTATCAAAGCAATGGAGCTTTGAACAGAAGTGAGGGGAGAAAGATGAGAGTGGAGAAGACTAATAAGGAGGAGGTTGCAGTAGTCAAGGTGAAAGATGACTAGAATATGAACAAGACTCTGAAACAGTAAGAAGGGCCAGACTTTAGCAATGTTGTGCAAGGAGAGGTGACAGAACTTTTAACAAATTGGATATGAGGTTCAAAGGAAAGGGAAGAGTCAAAGATGAACCCCTTCATGCCTGAAGGACAGGCTGGATGGTGACACCATCAATGGAAGTAGAGAGGGAAGAGACGGAGGAAGGTTTCTTTTGAAGTGGAAGATGAGGGGTTCTATTTTGGACATATTAAAAAGCTTGAGATGATGGTGAGACATCCAAACAGAGATTTCAGAGAGACAATTAGTGATTCAAGACTGGATTGGGGGTAGAGTTAGTGGGAGTGGAGAGGTAGAGCTGAGTGACATCATCATACAGGTGATAGTGGAAGCCATGGGATTCAATGAGTTCAAAGCGGGTGTAAAGGGAGAAGAGAAGATGGCCAAGGACAGACCTTTGGGGAAATCCAACCAAGAGGGAAAGTGATGTGGAGAAGGCAGCAGAAAGAGACACACTGAAGGAGCTGTTGGCAAGATGGGAAGAGAGCTAGTCAAGGACTGAGCCCTGGAAACCAAGGAAGCCAAGGAGAAGGTGTGGTCAGTAGTGTCAAAGGCAACAGAGAGATCAAGCAGGACAAAAATGAAGTAGAGGTTATTGAATTTGCCTAAAAGGAAGTAATTGGTAATTTTGGCAAGAGCAACACCAGTTGAGTAAAATGGATGGGAAGCCAGATTGAAGAGGGTCAAGGGAGGCATTGTAAGAGAGGAAGTCAAGTCAACAGGTGTAGACAGCTCATTCCAGGAGCTTGGAAGTGAAGGAAAGGAGAGAGAGAGCAGTGGTTGGAGGTCTTTGGGGGGTCAAGAGTGGGCTTCTTAAGAATAGGGGAGAGAGTGGTTTACTTGAAGGCACATGGAAAGGAGCCAGTAGAGTGAGAGAGAGATATGTGCAGCAGAGAGAGTGCAATAATGGAAGCAACAGCAGTCAGGAGGAGAAAAGGATACAGTCAGGGAGCAGGTAGAGGAGTTGGAGATGGAGAGGAGGGAGATGATATTATCAAGGTCCTTGCAAGGAGGATAGGAGAGAGTCAGAAGGAGGGGGGAGGAAACAGGGAAGAAAAGGAAAGAGAAGTGAGGTCAAGGCAGATTTTATTAATCTTGACATTGAAAAACAAAGGAAGATCTTGTGCAGAGAGGAAAGAAGAGGAGTACGGTGTGTGTGTGTGTGTGTGTGTGTGTGTGTGTTGAGATGGGAGTTGAAGGTTCAGAAGTGATGGTGGATATTATGAGAATGAGACTCAATGTAGGTGACATGGTAGTCTGTTTGGCAAGGGAAATAGAACTGAGGTCAGAGAGGGTGAACTTAAAATAGATACAGTTGGTGAGATCAAGAGACTTTCACCAGAGGCACTCAGCAGCACAAGTGTTTGATAAAGTCTCTCATGAGAGACTCTTGAGGAAATTAAAAAGTCATGGGATAGGAGGCAGTGTCCTATTGTGGATTGGTAACTGGTTAAAGGATAGGAAACAAAGAGTAGACCTAAATGGTCAGTTTTCACAATGGAGAGGAGTCAGTGGAACGCCCCAGGGATCTGTACTGGGATCGGTGTTGTGTAATGTATTCATTCATGATCTAGGAAAAGGAGTAAAGAGTGAGGTGATCAAATTTGCAGATGACACAAAGTTATTGAAGGTAGTTAAAACATGAGCGGACTGTGAAGAATTTCAGGAGACTCTTGCAAGACTGGGTGACTGGGCATCTAAATGGCAAATGAAATTTAATGTAGACAAGTGCAAAGTGATGCACGTAGGGAAAAGCTATCCAAACTATGTATATACTATGCTGGGTTCTAAATTAGGAGTTACCACTCAGGAAAAGGACTGTGGAGTCATTGTGGAAAATACATTGCAATCCTCAGCTCAGTGTGAAGCAGCAATCAAAAAATCAAACGGAATGTTAGGAATTATTTGTAAAGGGATAAAGAATAAAACGGAAAATATCACCATGCCATTAATGTGACTGCGCCTTGAATATTTTGTGTAGTTCTAGTCACCCCATCTCAAAAAGGATATAGTAGAAATAGAAAAGGTATGGAGAAGAGCAACAAAAATGATAAAGTGTATGGAACAGATCCCCTATGAAGAGAGGCTAGATAGGTTGGTTCTTCAGCTTGGAAAAGAGACAGCTGAGAGATGGTATGATAGAAGTTTATAAAATCATGTGTTGTGTGGAACAAGTAAATAGAGAGCGGTTATTTGCCCTCTCAAATAGTACTAAAACTAGGAGAAACCCCATGAAACTAATGAGTAGCAGATTTAAAACAAATAAAAGAAAGGCATTTTCCCCCCACATAACACACATTTAAATGGTGGAATTTGTTGCCAGAGGATGTGGTCAAGGCCAGTAGTATAGCTGGGTTTAAGAAAGGATTGGACAGGTTTCTGGAGGATAGGTCCATTAGCAGCTATTAGCCAGGTAGGTTTGGGGAATGTAACCTCTTACTGTCGGGAGCTGGGAATGAACAACAGGGAATGGATTGCCCCATTTGGATATTTCTTCCAAGCAACCAAGATTGGATATTTCTTCCAAGCAACCAAGATTGGCCATTGTGCTGGGCTTGATGGACCATTGGTCTGACCAAGTATGGCACTATTTGTGTTCTTAAACACAGGAATAGAGGTAGAGGATTGGGGTGGGGGAGGGAGAGTTAGGGTTGGAGGTTGATGGAATGGATAAGGCAGCAGGAGAGGCAGGAGTATTATCTGTCTCTTACTATCTGTTGGTATGTGTGTATGTGTATGTATATGTATATGTCACTAAAATGAGCCCCCTTTAAAAATATTGCAATAATTTGCGAGATTCGAAACAACCTCAGGTGCTCTCGCCCCCCTATCATGAATTTAATGAATTATTACGCGGGTGGGGCGGGTGGAGGTGAGCAGGGGGCAAGGCAAGCCACACAAGCAGCTGCAGGGGAAGGAGGAGACAAGCAAGAAAGAACTGAAGATTTACTTATCTCCCTCGGGAGTCCATGGGGGAGGGTCCCCTCCCACACCTCTCTGCACCGCTCTGCACCACTGCGGATGGGGGGGTGGGGGTTCCTGACGATCCTCGCTGCACTGATGGGCTTCCTGGATCCAGTTTTTAAAAAAGAAGAGGAAAAAAAACCTGAAGCATGCACAGAGCAATGCTCCAACCCTGGGTGACCTTTTCAAAGGTGGCGCCTGCAGGGCTGAGCATGTGCAGAGCAGCTGCTTGACCTTGCCAGTGCCATCTTTGAAAAGGGCACCCAGGACTGGAGCATTGCTCTGTGTATGCTCCAACTCGTTTTTTCTTCTTCTTCTTTTTGAACTGGATCTGGGAAGCCCAGCAGTGCGGCGAAGTGCGTCCGGACCCCACCCACCCCTGCAGTGGTGCGGTGCAGAGAGGCACGGAAGGGGACATTCCCCCCCATGGACTCCAGAGGGAGGTAAGTAAATATTCAATCCTATTCTTCTTGCTCCTTCCCTCCCCCACCAGGTGGGAACGCCGTGTTAGCCCCGGAGATGCTCAGGGGGCTTGCTTTGTACCCGGCTCACCTCCAGGGGCCCCGCTGCACCCCCCGCCCCTCAAAGTTCACCGGTTCTCAGCAAGAAGGTGGTGTTTCTTGTTTCACCTTGACTCAAGGCAAAATGGGGGACACACCCACCCCCACCTTCTCTCCAAGAACCAGAGAGACGAGTTTCAGCTCTACTTGGAGTCACATAGCTACGTGTTGTTAGCAGAACAAATACATGCTATATGTTCATTAGCTTTTATTTTGTGCAGGCTTACAATTACACTACTATTACAGAACTCCCCACAACCCTGCACACACATTGGGCTAGTCTTCTGATAGCAGCACTGAGAGGTTCATGGACTCTCTGATTGCCCCAGTGTACCAGATGTCCCTTGCACCACGTGAAGCTGTAATAATTGTTTTTATTATGTATATTTTTATTGTACACTGAGCTGCCATTCAGCAGAAGGGGGCGGGTTAAAAATATTGGAAATAAATAAATTCCTCAGTGCCACAAATGGAAGGCTGCTGCCCTGAACATTAAACCTTCTCCAATGGGTGGGTTGAATTAAATGCCTGATCCTGGGAGGTACTGAGCACACCCACATCTGTGGTTATATGCAAGTGTTCAGTATGCCTCAGGATAATGTTCTTTGTTTTGGAAAGTTTGAAATGGATTCTGTAGTCTACCAAGTTCCACACCTAGCAGCATGGTTGGGTGGTAAAAAGAATAAGTTGCAGTCAGTTTCTTGCTGTCCCTCTGGATGGACCCATGGAGAATCATACCAGTAGAGTATTTAGGAGGTACATGTCTCCTTCCCTCCTTGATATTTAACTTACAGAAACAGTAAGCAGTTTCACCCAATGCCTCGAGAATTACAGAAATGCACTCTGCAGGTTTTACCTCAATGCACGCAAGTGTCACAAGAAAAATGTGTGACCCTAATACCTTCATGCAGTAATGAGCAGTTTATGCACAGGCTTGGGGAAAAATAAAACATAAACACGTTCTGTCCATGGGAGCAGTATGTGCTGAATGTCTTATAAATACTTAAGTACATTGTGTGCAGGTGTTTGTCTATTATTTGCAAAAGATGGCCAAGACAGCTTTTAACTCCAGGAGCTGCATTGCGTGCCAGGCTATAAAGGCTGTGTGTTGGTGTGTTTTGTTTTCTTTGTACAGGTATCTAAACCAGACTGGGCTGGAAGAAACATCACTAACAATGACTACTCAAAACAGAGAGAAATTAGCTGCCCTGAAACAGGCCTTGAGTGCTTTGGGATTCAATAACTTGGTAAGTTATGCAAGCCCTACGTAGTTCATAACGCTAGAACTCCACTTTGTTAAAAGCAGGTCATAGGAAACTCACACTGGCAGACCTCAGGAGAAAGACAAATAGGCCTGACCCACTTTTGTACAAGAAAATGCCCACAGAACAAAATACTGGTTCACTTCAGGGAAATTACTATAATCACTTCTAATTAGATGCAGCACCAACAGTGTAAACCTTTTTTCATTCTTAAAGAGTCACAAAACAGCTGCAAGATATAATACTCTGAACAATTAAATTACATAATGTCGAGATAACAAGAAACAATCAAATCCCACATGACAGCAACCTCATGAAACCCAAGGGGATGTTTTTCTCCTCTTGATTATTTCCCTGTCCCCTTTAATTTTGTAAAACATAGATTTCAAATGATTTGTTCTTGCCAGCAAGACCTAAAACAAAGCATATGCATAACTAGCCACAAAATATTGCAGTCAAGTAGCATGAAAGCTCAGTCTTTGGTTACAAAAGCAAACAAGAAGAAATAAGTTCAGAATTCATCTTTAGTACTATAATCCAAGCAATGTGGCTGACTTGGGAATCAAGAATGTTGAAATGGGAAGAGGAAAAATCCAGGAACTCGACAGGGGAAGGTTTTGCAGATATAGGGTAATTACAACCTGCAAATTACACACAGTTCATTATCAGATCAATAGTATAGTCAGATGATCACAACTCTACATGTTTGTCCAGTGCCTGCCACCATGGTCCTGAGGATTCTGGATACTATCATAATGCAAACAAATAAACTGTAGCAAGGTATGGCCCAAGGGGTTAAGTCTTCCCTGGATCAAATACCCCAATGAGCCAGTCCACATGGAGATTTTTAAAGAGTTCACATATCCATAGTCCCAGTACAGTCTCTTGGGTAGTGGTGCCACTTTTTTGCAGTTTGACCCAAAGACTCCTATTTTGGCCTATGTGAGTCTCGGGGTCAAACTGCAAAAGGTGGCAACCCTACTCTCAGGGTACATCCTCCGTAGGCCCCACTTGGCTAGGTACAATCCCACCTGTAGCCAGTATCAACTCTCCTTGTCCCCTGGCTTGGCACCGTTCCCAAGCCAGGCCTGTTCCAGGGGCAGCCTCTGGCTGCAGCTGGCTCAGCCCTTGTTAGGCAGAACCACCCAGGTTTCTGCCTCTTGCCCTGGTAGTCCACCCCGCAACTGAGCTCCAAACTGAGCTTTTGTAGCCCTGCCCAGGCCCAGCTGGCCTCATCCATTTAGGCCCTCAACCCTTAGAGGCTTATTCAGCTGCCTCTTATCTAGGTGCTGTCCCGTGCAACTCCAGTGTCTGCACGTCAGCTAGCATCTGGTTTAAAGGGCCAGTCGGTTTACTAACCTTGTCCCCGTTACAGTTACTATTATTAAAAAGAGCAACGACATCTTTCCATGGAGATGCATACAATCAAACACACAGAGCGACTCCAGTGTTATATTGGAACAGCTGAGGAACACTTAATGTGCCAATTGGCTATATTCTTCTATGAGGTAACACATGGGCAAGATTATTCATGAAAGGCAATTAAAGAGCTGGTAGCAAAGAACATGCAGAAATAAACTGGGTGGTGAAGCTGTTTGCTAACAAAAGTAAAGTACATGTGATGGTCAGGACTGGCCTTAGAAATTGCAGGGCCCAGGGCAAAGAAAAAAAGCAAGGGCCCCTTGGTTCCATCCACTTTTTCTTTGACAATTACAGAGAATTTCCATATAAGTAATTTTTACCTGTCAGTACAATACACACCAAGAACATTTAAATCTGTTTTGATGAAAAGAAGTGCAGGACACAGACATGGTAAAAAGGCAACAGCTTTTATTTAAAACAAAACAGTCTGGAATGGATGAGTGAACCTTGTTTTCCAGAAAACACCCCCCAGGAGAAGTCCTGCGCAGGCCTTCCATGCTCTCAACATTAGACTCCATTCCCTCATATTCATAAAGACCAACACCCCGTACACACGTAACGGCTCAAATTCAACCAAACCACTCCTAACTTCAGTGCTCCTGCCCCCTCCTGTCAGGGGAGCAGGAACAACCCCCACCCAAAAAACACAATTAAAAAAGAATAAAAATAATAAATAGATAACATACAGGTGTCTTCCCTCTCTAGGATACCTTTGAACTTTTATTTGCAAGGCACTCCAGTAAATGAACACCCCCATGAAAGTGGAGGTGAGGAACCTCAGGCCTCGGGTCAAATGCAGTCCTCCTCAAGATTTTTGTGGCTCCTTTCCAGTTCCTAAATTAGGACCTGGATATCTCAAACACCAAAGCACTGAAAAAGAAAGATTAAGGGAAGTAAGCAGACTGAGGGGCATAGACACAAGCAGAGGGACGATCCATGGTCTGGACCCTCCTTCTCTTGAACATATCCCTTATACGATATGGTATCATATATATGATGTGGGTATATATGGGATATATATTCCAAAACCCAACACAGAAGTTCAGTTGAAACATAGATCCAGCTCAGCTGGCCAAACATCAAATCAAACAACCTCCATACAGCCAGGCAGCATAACCCATAAAAGCAGGGGTGAGGAACCTCAGACCTGGGGCTAAACGCAGTCCTCAGCAAGAGTTTCTGGATTACGTAGGGGAGTGCATGTGGTTTTTGTTATTACAATAAAGATAATGAAAATGGTCATTTTCATTATTGTTATTGCAATAACAAAAAGGACAAATAATAATAATGAAAATAAAAATGAAAACGACATTTTGTTTTTGAAATAAAGGGAAAACACTGAATAACATATTTCGGGCTATAGCTTTTATGTAAGTTATTCAATTCTGATTAAACTTGGGGAGGTTGTGCCCCCAGTGGAGGACACTATGTGTACCATATTTCAAAAAGATTAGATAAAGGGAACTGATGTTAGAAGCAATTTAATGTTGTGATTTTAAGAAAAACTCCATACACATTCATGGCTACATCTTTATCTTCCATCCAATGTGCATGAAACCTGTGAATATTATGCCCTTCCATAAGCTTAATTCTCCTGCCAGTTTTCAGAAAGAGTAACTAAAGGGTCCTGATGGTATAAGATGTTAACTGTAAAATACATTTCCAGCTGTACCATGTTTATATTCCATCCTGTTTACAGGATATTTGGCAGGAATATATCATATACCTTCCCTGTCATCTCTGCCAAACTACAGGTCAATTTGATAAAGGGACCCAATTGTATAAGCAATTGAAGTTGTCCCCTTGAAGACCATTATTCAGATAAATAGCAGCACGTGAAGTGCCAGTCAGAGGCAGGTGCCTGGCATGGCAGGGGGAGAGAGGTTGTAGCAGGGAGGATGTGGAGCAACCCAAAAGACTGACAGAAACATTCACTGACCAATTATTACATGCTTCCAACTTTGCAGGAAGCATGTAGATGGGCATAGGGGGCAGCCCTGAGGTGGGCATAGAAGGGACATAACTGGGACTTTGGGGATAGCATCCTAAAACTCAGGACACATAGTTTACACATCCAGGCTGGCCAGTTATCATCACAATCCCCTCCTGCAGCACTGTTGCAGAGGACATAAGAGAATCTCTATTGACTCTTTCCTAAATAGATGCTTCTGACTTCCCAGTAACAAGTGGGGGAGAGAGATTGGGATGTTCACAGCATAGAATGAGGATATTTATTTGACCTTTCTGCTGGCCAATTGGCATCACAAACTGATCTTATACTACAGTGACATGTAGGAGAATCCCTGGCATCGGCTCATTCTCTGCATATGCTGTGCAGGCATATAAAATTGGGATCCTTTATCACATCTTTCCAATATTTGGCAGCGATAATCCTGAAAGTGTGATATACAGCCCTGCAAAACTTCATATACAATGGTTGGACTAAAAAGATGTTAAGTCAGACATACATTTATAAGTTAATTGCTTATACCATCAGGACCCTTTATCCAATCTTTATGAAAGTTGGCAGATATAGTAAATATAGGAAGTGGTGTAAACTTGCCAAGTTTAATCTACACTAAATGTGAAGCAAAGAAGATACAGCTAAGAATGTATATGACGGTTGTTGCAAAATTATATATTTCAACTGCTTATAAAATTGGATTCCTTTATCCAATATTTTAGTCGTTTGGTACACCTAATGCCTTCCATTGGAGGTACAATCCCTCCACTTTTCAGCCAAATATACTGAATAACAAAAAAGGTACAGTCGAAAAGGTGTTTTTCATTGAAACCAATGGAAAACAAAAACGAAAGCAAAAACGAAAATGACAGTTTGATATTTAAGAAAACAAAAATGACAGATTTAAATAACGAGAACAAAAAAATGAAAACGACATGGGCACCTGGTGCACACCTCTGTGGACTAGGGCCTAGATCTCAAACAAACACCAAAGCACTAAAAAAACAAGCTTAAGAGAAGTAAGCAGACTGAGGGACATACACACAAGGAGAGGGACAGATCCATGGTTTGGACCCTCCTTCTCTTGAACATATCCCAAACCTTTACACTTCCCCCCTCCCCCCCAAAAAAACACAGAAGTTCAGTTCAAAAGAATCAGATCAGCTGGTCAAACATCATATCAAGCAAGCAACAACCCCCGCACAGCCACAGACAGCACACCCCATGAAAGAAGGAGTGAGTAACCTCAGGCCCGGGGCGAAGTGCAACCCCCAGCAAGATTTTATATGGCCCCTTTCCAGTTCTTGGATCATAGGCCTGGATCTCAAACACCAAACAAGCACTGAAAAAGCAAACTTAAGGGAAGTGAACAGATTGAGGGCATGCACACAAAGAGAGGGACAGATCCATGGTCTGGACCCTCCTTCTCTTGAGCATATCCTTTATACATACCCCCAACACAAAGTTTAAGTTAAAATTCAAACATAGACTCAGAGCCCAGCCCCTTCCCAATCCCTCCCTATGAAGCTAGTCCCTCTTCTCCCAAGCCACCCCATAGTACCAGTCTGAACCCAACCCCCAGCTCCCACCTATGGTTCCAGGCAGCTAGCAGCTCCTTCCCCCAAAATCCCCCAGAGATGGCCAGCAGTCAAACTCCATAATGCCCCCATTATGGCTCCCAGTCAGCAACCATACCCCCTTTGCTCAACCCCCTATTAGGCCCCTTCAACTCCAGCCCCCTCCAGCCCCTTCCCCTAATTTCCCAGCAGGAAGGAGAGAGCTTACCCGAAGTCTGTCTGTCTCCCAAACTCATTGGGCTTCTGGAGACAAACAGACTTCTCCCCAAACTCAAACTGTTTCTCCAAACTCATTCCGCCTCCGGTGCCGCCTCCTTGCATCGCATGATGGCCTCAGGATTTGGGAACAGGCTGGCAGAGAGGGGAAGGCAACCAGCAGCCCCAAAAGACCCCCAGCCAGCACTGCAGGAGCAGCAGGAAAATAAGCATTTTGGCAGGTGCCAGTACATGAGCACACATGCACCACATCACATGGGACCTGGCCATCCACTGGCCAGAAGAAGCCCTCAGTCAGTGAAGCGCTGTGGCGGGGCTGTGCTGGGGGCAGGACAGGCGATAAAGCAAAGCTTCCCCCCCTCACTGACTGACACTGATCAGTTCAGGAGAGCCCCTCCTCCAAACAGTAGCTAATTGACTAGCTTGAATGGAGGCCCTTCAAGCTACACAATTGCTGCTGTGGAGAAGGGGCCCTACTGAACTCGTCAGTGTCAGTCACTGCCGACATGTTGATGTGGCAGCAGGATGCTGTGGGGATGGAGGGGTGGGGGGAGGGGGAGCCTGGTCCTGGGAGAGTGCAGACTGTAGCTGGAGCCAAGTATGTGGTGGCGGTGGCAGCCAAATGAATCCCCAACTGCAGCACACAGGCTGAAGCAGAGTAGAACAGGCTGGCTTAGGTGCAGCGTGGGCCTCCCCACGGAGCGGGGCCCGGGGCATCTGCCCCAGTCTGCCCCGCAGTAAGGCCAGCCCTGCAGATGATGTTGTAAAATGGAAATACTCATACTTCCATATATAGCATTGCAACTGTGGTTCTGGTATAAACTGTAATTTGACACTTCCACCAACTTTATGGGAAGAAGGTTTTCCTGAGAACATTTTTGTGGTAACTAATAACATTTAGCTCTTGCATGGAATGCATTTAACAGCAGTTTTAATTATTTTTAATGGACCAAATTCTGGTCCTACAGACGTCAGTAGTAAAGTTCCCATTAACTTCATTTGGATCAGAATTTACCTTATTGTGCAATCCTCAAATACAATCCATGCAGCGGTATGAGTATTTCATCATGCGGATCCAAAATAACAAATGTGTAGTGAAAATTAACTCTTGCCTATGAAGACTAGTGTAAAGTATATACTTTTTACAGCTAATAAATGGCAGTTTTAAAATTTAACAACTTTGATATCGGCACCAAATTTAAACCTTTTTTCCTTGAAGGTCTGATCGATATCAAATTAAATCCTGAAAGTGTTTACTGAAATTATCCACACAAAGAAATATAAACATAGGATTTTTTGTTTATTTTTATTCTTTCTATTTCTTTTCTCACTTGAAGAACACACTAGAAAAGATAGTGCCACCTATGAGTCTAGAATAGTAAATCTGAACTGACTAATCAAATCCTGCCACTTTTGCAGCACTGCTTTTTGTGTTGAGTAGGGATGTTCGGAGGCAAAATACAACTTTTGTGATTCTTACTGGCATACACAAGTACAGCACACAGTGTTCTCTCACAACTATTTTCTACCAGAGTAGCATTTGAACTCTGCAAATGAAGTAGAGTCTGTTTGTGTTTCACTAGCTTTTCAATTTAGTTGTTGTTATTTATATAGCACCAGCAATGTTGCTAGCACTGTACAATGAGTAGTTACTTAGACAGGTCCTTTTAAGGAAGGAAGTTTCATCCCACCAAATACACAGTTAAAGATATGTTTCTGAGCCACAGAATGATAATTTGACAGCACCTTGTTGTCCTTTGTTGAACTTTTCTCTCATGTCCAGATACTCAGCTAAGCCAAAGGCTCCCATTTGGCACTGGTGTGTGTGTGTGCGTGTGTGTGTGTGTGTGTGTAGAGAGAGAAATTTTTGAAGGGCCTTGGGACATCTTTTATTTTCACTGATTCTAACAGACACACGTTTTCATTTCACCAAATGAGTAACAACAGAGACGCCCAGTGCCAAGGGCTGGATGTTCCGGGTTTAGGGCAATAATATGTTGTTTGACTAGCCCAAAGCAAGGGAGTGAGGAGAGGAGAGATGGTGATCTAGGTGCATAGATTTATTTTTCAATACTTGGGAGAGATACTAGGACAAGCACAGTTTTTTCCCCAATCATTGTACTGTCTACGAGAGTAGTCTGATAATCATCCCTTGTTCTGAGCTAAATAGACACTTGCCTTAAGCAAACCTATAGATGTATGTAATGTCAGAACACCCATGCCTTCAGACTGGAAACAGATTTTAGAGTTTTCACAGCAGGTCTCCTCTTTTTCTTAAAAAAGATACTTACATAGTGCATTTTCTGTGGGTCCTGCAAAGTCAGAGCATGTAACCTTTCATCTGTGTATAAGCTGCTTCATCACAAAAATAGCATTATGGCCAGGTTGTAGGAGAGTTATTAAGCCTTCTTCGGGTAATATAAAACATGGTCTTCTGCCATCCATCCCTGTCCCCTTTATCTTCGACAAAGAGGATATTTTAATAGGAGGTATTTGAGAAAGGAGTAGCTGGAGGAGAGTTCCTTTTACTAGATCTGTTTCCCTGAACACTTGAACAGTTATTTGGACCAGTTTGATGTAACTGAGTTCTGGGCAGTTTGTTTGAAAGGAAAATTAGTCTCTGCTCACTGTACATCAGTAAGATGTATTGGTTAAATATTTTCACTTTGAAGTTAATATTAAGAATAATTAGTCACCATTACATCCGAATTCCGAAGTTGTGGCATAAATCAGTGCAGCTCTAAACACAGGTATTACAGCACTGCTTTTGTATTGAGTAGGAACATTCAGAAATGCCTTGACTCTTTACTTTACTTTACTTTACTGACCTTTGGCAAAAACAAACTATAGAAAGTTACAGTTTTACAAAGCTATATGCATCTGCAAACAAGAGCTAATAATGGAGATTTTCATTGCAACCTTAGCTATAGCTTTCGTTAACAGGAGCCTAGTAATTTAAAGCAGAACTGGTTGAGAGTCTGATTGGTGAAAATGTAAAAGTCCTTTTCACAGGTGAAGAATTCCCTACTCTTAGAATTCAAGAGAGGCGAGAAATCCCTATCTCATGTCAAAATATATTAAACCATTATTTCTACACCACCATCTAGTAAATTTCCTATCATGTCAGCTAATGTGATTGATATCAATACAGAAGTTAAAATGCTAGCCATTTTTATTGCCTTGTATACTCAATAGGTCACAGTATGATTTCTAAGCCTTAAATCTTTATTCCTAGCCAACGAGTATAAATAAGGAGTTTTTAATCTAGCAAATGCCACTATTGTATGTTTATAACACATACATTTTTGTTAGCCTCTTTTCATTAGTATGCCTAGCACAACTCTTCTCTATCTTTAATTGTGTATAAAATATATGCAGGAGGTGGAGAACCTGTTTGTCATTCTCTCAGCAATTCTGCATCTTGGAGACATTCGGTTTACTGCTCTGACAGACGCTGAGACAGCATTTGTGTCAGACCTGCAGCTCCTGGAACAAGGTCAGTAGAACGTGACCTTCTAGCATTGCCTGCTCAGACTCTTATACTAAAGTGATTTCCAGGATTCACCGATAGAATTAGAAACACTGTTTCAGGAAAACATAGATGTATGTTTTGAAGATGCATTAGCTTTAGTGGAAACAAAGTATTCTGTTTACTTTCAACTCTTTTTATAAACTAAATTTTGTTATGAGAATAAGGGAAATGATGTAATGCAAAATTAAGTCAAAATCATATTAATAGCATAATTTGCCAAGAGAAATTTTGCGGTGCTATAGATAGATATAAAATATGCATACACACACCATTGCTGCATATTCACTACTAGGCAATTCACATTGATGAAAAGAATTTCTTACATTAAAAAATCCTTGTTTAAAAGTTTTGCTTGCTTTGAAGTTGCCCTACTGGTCACTTGCAAATCTCCTCAAAGTGGCTTGTAAATACAGATTGCCAATAAGCAGCATACCTCTAACTCTAATACTAAACTGATCAAGCCAAGAGCTGGGAAAATCTTGTGTGATCTGTAAGAATGGGTGGGGGGAAGCTGTAATTTACTGTGCATGTACATGGAAACTTTTACAAAGTCCTGACTGTACTAGCCTATTTTATATGTTAATTAATATTAATTACAGATGCAGTAGTTACTGGTACTGCTTTTTGCTTCTGCTCTAAGTTGTTTGCTCTTTCTCTGCAAAAAATCCAAACTAAAAAAAGTTACATAATGAAATATGGTAATTGACATCTAAATCTCTCATCATAATAAACCTTTCATTATAGTTGCAGAAATGCTGCAGGTATCATCAGATGAGCTTGTTTCAGCCTTGACAACAGATGTTCAATATTTCAAAGGTACATTTTTTTACATCAGAGATTTGATAGCTTTTTGACCCTTTTAGTATCAAGGCCCCAAATATTTATGGTTTCCTCCCCTCATCCTTATGTCCTTCTACAGCACGCAGTGGTTCCCAAAGTGGGGTCGCGGACCCCTCGGGGTCTGTGAAGCATTGCTTGGGGATCCACGGCATGACCCAGCTGCTGCAAGTCACATGATTGTGTAAATGTATGCAAATTAGTTGGGGGTACTTGGCTCTTCGCCAAAGTTTGTTTAGGAATGTTCAGGATGATGCACCTTAGAGGAAGCCAAACTGGGCCCTTAAATCATGCTAACCTGTGAGACTCTGAAATGACCGACAGATCAAAGATTGGCATGGGGCAAACCTTCCAAAACTTGACATAAGGTTGCAGACACTAAATCTACAAAACATTAAGATTGTCCATAACACCCTACATTCAACACATCCGTTACTCTCTGGTAAGGTCTGACTCACCAACTTGAAATCCTTCTGAGAATGTTAATGGTAACCTTGCCCTTTTGTCTGTTGCTAGGTCTTCCTGTAGAACTAGTTACAGAATTGACAAGGGGCAGACGAAAAATGAATAAGCTTGATAGAGCTGTTGTTAAGATTAAATACATTTTACAATAAACTATATAATCATGTTTCTCCCTCCCTTTTCTGTTTACTTTCTTAGGAGACATGATCACCAGGAGACATACTATAGAGATTGCAGAATTTTATCGGGATCTTTTGGCCAAGTCACTGTATAGTCGTTTGTTTAGTTTTTTAGTGAACATTATTAACTGCTACCTCCAGAATCAAGATGAGCTCAGCAGGTAGGGGCTCAATTTACAAATTAGTCCCATTTGCTTTTCCTGGATGATAGCGTCTGATTAAATTTCTGACCTCTAAGATATATATGATATGATGAAGTATTTCATTACAGCATTCAAGTTATATTTGGAGGTGTTATTAATAAATAATGAACTGTTTCAAACCCTTTACTGATGTAGAAAATGTTTGAAAAAACTATTGAAAAATGTGGTAATTTCAAATCTACTCATTGCCTAATATTAGTCTATTTTGGATCAGTGGTAGGCAAAAAGCAGTCCACATACTACATCTGCTCCCCTCCCCACTTGGATTAACTGGCAGCTGCCTTCATCCAAATAAATAAATAAATAATAATCACTATAATCCCAATGTAGCCCTCAACACCAATCTTGTAGTTTGCAAACATCACTGTGGGACGGGAACAGAGAAGGATGAAAAAGATGCACTGTATTTAGAACAAAGCCTTGCCAGTATAGCATATGGTAACTCCATACCATAATTTTGCTCTTACCATTATTTTCTACATCTTACCATCTTGCTCTTATGATCATTTGCTGCATCTGGGCTGCCAGTCCCCCCCCTTCCCCCAGTTCCTATAAAAAGGAGTTCCCTGTGGCTGTGGAATAGTAGAATCTGCTGTTGGGCTTGCTGGGACTAGTACTGTTGCTTCTCACTCTTACCATCATTTGCTGCATCTGGGCTTCCCCTCCTCCTTCCCTCCCCCCCCCCCCCAATAAAAAGAATCTCCCTGAATTTCAGGCAGCCTGTGGGTGTCTGCTGAAGGCTGGCAGGAGGAGGCCATTTGCAGGCTGTTTGCGGGCCTGTTTGGGGGCAGGGTTGCAGAATTTCTTTGTTTCTTAAATTGTTTTTAAATTGTTGGGATGTGGAAGGGGTGTACTGGATTGTCACAGGCAGAGGGAGTGTTCCAGACCCCCTGGGGGCGAGTTGTTTTTTTTACAAGCATAAGGGAAGTGGGTGGGAGGGAGTGCCATGGCCCCCCTATGAGGGAGGGTATGGGCATAGGGGAAAGGGTGGGAGTAGAAGCATTATGGGGGTTTGGGTAGGGAGAGGAGGTTGGTGGCAACTAAAACATCTACCATCTACGATTTGATTCAGAATGAGGCTGCTGACGTTCTATGCATTACAGAGATCTGGCTGGACGAGGCATCTAGGCCAGCATTGGCCCACACGGTGCCAGCTGGGCTGAGGCTTGGGGGATGGAGGGGTGGAGTGGCTATGGTCTGTAAAGACACCTGGGCCTTTTGGAGGTAACTGGTACCTACCTAACTCATCCAATATAGAGTGTGTCCACCTGTTGTGCTGGATTTGGGTGCAGATTGATTGGGGATTCTCTTGGTGTACTGAGTGCCCCTCTGCACAGTTTATTCCCTGACTGCTCTAGCTGAACTTCGGAGGTGGTGTTGAGATCACCTAGGCTTATTGTTTTGGGTGATTTCAGCATATACGCTGAGGCCAGCCTTTTAGAGTTCATGGCCACCATGATAACCATGGCCCATCCCAAATAATTTTGCACCCAATGCATGAGGTGGGACACACATTGGATTTAATGTTTTGCACCAGCCTGGATGCAAGAGTTTCTATTATTAGGGGTGGTGTTATAGCACCATTGTCGTGGTCAGATCATAATCTCCTGAAGGCCCAATTCCTGGCCCTCATATACCCTAATTGGGATAATGGACCGGTTAGGTTCGGCCTGCCCAAGAGACTGATGGGTCTGATTGGTTTGCAGAACTCTCTGAGGGATATATCCACTGACCTTAATGGCTGCTCTGTCAATGACCTGGTCGCCTTGTGGAATGACATTTTGGCCATTGAAATGGTTGCACCCAGATGTCCACTCTGATTGCTTCATCAGCACAGGTCTTCCTGGCATACAGATGACTTGAGGTGGCTGGAGCGGGAGGTTAGTCAGAGTGCAAGTCATGCTCATCTCACGCTGAAGACAACCAATTGTGGAATCGATCATTTTTGAGACTCTGCTGTGACTGTGATGGTGGCAAAGAATACTTTCTTCTCTGCTATCTTACCATCTGCAAAGTCTCGTCCAGCAGGCTGTTCTGGGTGGTGGGTGGTTAATCCAGCCTGTCTCCATCAGGACACAGAGTCATCTAATGCCTGCTGTGACAATTTTATGAATTGCTTTGCAAGCAAAATCGCGCTCATTCACCATTTTTAGTTATTTATTTGTTTATTTATTTTAATATCCCACCCCTCCTGCCACAGGCAGCTCGGGGCGGCTCACAACACACTTCAACAATACAAAACCATACAATTATAAAAACATATCATTCCCCCCCACTTCCCCCCCCATCCCCTCACCCATCTGCCCCGCCAAACGCCTGATGGAACAGCCAAGTCTTACAGCTTTTACGAAAGGAGGGTCCAGCCACACCCCCACCAGAAGGGAGTTACACAGCCTCGGCATGGCCACCAAGAACGCCCTCCCCTGTGTGGCCCCCCAGAAAACTCAGGGCACCACGAGAAGGCCACTCCCCGATGACTGCAGCGGCCGGTCTAGTACCCGAGGGGTGAGGCGGTCCCACAGATAGGCAGGGCCCAGACCGTTTAGGGCTTTTTAGGTTAAGACCAACACCTTGAGTTGGGCTCAGATTCAGCAGCCAGTGCAGAGACTGGAACACTGGTGTAATGTGCCCCCAGCGGCCCAGCCCACTAAAAGACGGGCCACTGCATTCTGCACCAGCTGCAAATTCTGGTCCATCACCATGGGTAGCTCCACGTAGAGCACGTTACCATAGTCCAGTCTAGAGGTGATGAAAGCATGGATGATGGTGGCCAGGTCAGATTCTGAAACATACAGTCGAAGCTGACATACCAGATGTAATTGGCGAAAGGCACCCCTCACCACAGCCTCCACCTGGAGATCTAGGCAGAGCTGCACATTGAGGAGTACCCCCAGGCTCAGCACCTGGGGCACCAATGGAGGACAGATCCCATCTATGATGGAAGCCATCAACTCCATCGCCTTACCCACCAACATCACCTCCGTCTTGTGGGGATTCAGCTTCAGTCGATTCGCCCTCATCCAATCCCCTCACCTCCATCAGATACCGAGTAAGCACAGAGACTGCGAGGTCTGGGTCTGTTGAAAAGGAGAGGTATAGCTGGGTGTCATCGGCATATTGATGGCACCGTACGCCAAACCTCCTGATCACCTCGCCATGAGGCTGCATGTATACATTGAACAGGAGGGGGGACAACACCAAACCCTGCGAGACACCACATGCAAGGTCTTGGTATGATGAAAAACACTCCTCGAGTACCACTCGCTTGGTTCTACCAGTCAGGAATGAGCGGAACCATTCAAGAACAGTCCCTCCCACCCCTGCACAGTCTCACAGGCGCGCCACCAACGTCTTGTGATCAACCATACCAAAAGCAGCAGACAGCTCTAACAGAAGCAAGAGGGTCGAACAATCCCAGTCCATTTCCTGGCAAAGATCATCCACCAAGGCCACAAGCACAGTCTCCGTGCCATAACCCAGACGAAATCCTGACTGAAAGGGATCAAGAAAACTGATTATTATTATTATTATTATTATTATTATTATTATTATTATTATATAAGCATTTGTATAGCGCAAGCTGTATACCTGGTGGTTTACAGAACAATAAGATAGATGCGGTCCCTGCCTATGGCTTACAATCTAATAGACATGGAGGGGGGAGACAAGGAGAGGGGACATAGGTAGAGACAAGGGATCAATAACATTCAAGCAGATGCGAAGTCTCAGGTGCACGTGTTTGGCTTGGTTGCAATTAGGCAGGAGTCTTCAGTGAGAGCAGACAGTAAATATTGAAAGGAAAGTTCTAACAGGCATCAGGAAAGGCGGCGAGGTAGAGGTGGGTTTTGAGGAGGAATTTGAAGGTGCGGAGGGAGGAGGCAAAGTGGATGTGGACAGAGGGAGTTCCAGACATGGGGGGCAACAAGGGAGAAGGGGCGAAGGCGGTTAGGGGAACAGGGGGAGACGAGGGAGAGTGTGGGTGGGGGCAGAGTAGAAGCGGAGAGTGCGTGCAGGAGTGTGTAAGGAGACTAGGGCTGAGAGGTAAGGGGGAGCCAGGTTGTGAAGGGATTTATAAGTGAATACCTGGAATTTGTGAAGGATGCGTTCGGGAAGGGGGAGCCAATGAAGTGAGGAGAGGAGAAGCTGCACGTGGTCGAAGCGACGGGCTGAATGGATGACCCTAGCAGCGGAGTTTTGGATGGAGATAAGGGGGGACAGGTGAAAGCAAGGAAGGCCAGTAAGAAGGAGGTTGCAGTAGTCAAGGCGGGAGATGACCATGGCGTGAACAAGGGTTTTGGCTGAGGAGACAGAGAGAAAGGGGCAAATCCGTGCAATGTTGTGGAGGGCAAAGCGACAGGACTTGGCAACAGAGTCAATGTAAGGTTTAAAGGAAAGGTGAGTATCGGAGACAAAGCCTAAGCTACAGGCTTGGGGAATGGGGCAGATGGTGACCCCATCAATAAGAATGGACAGGGAAGAGGGAGAGGAAGGGTAGGGAGGAAAGATAAGGAGCTCAGTCTTTGCCATTTTGAGATTGAGCTGACGTCGGGACTAGGGATGGGTGAACGCAGTTCGGAGTTCGGGCTGAACTCGGCCTGTTTGGATGACTGAACCAAACGGCCGAACCAAACGCTCGAACGGCCGAACAGTTCGGAAAAGTTCGGATGAGTTCGGGAGTGGGAAAAACATGACTGGAAGTGGGATACAGCTGAGGAGCAGACTTCCTGGCACCAGGGGTGGAGACCAGGGGTGGTTTCAGGGTCAAACAACAAAAATAAATTAAAATTCGGTTTCAGTATCGATAGCGCTATTTATGGTTGTTCGGCCAAGTTCGGCTGAACCAAACTCCACCGAACCGAACAGCCGAACCTGAACTCAGATTTCGGTCCAAACATCTGAACCGCGTTCTGCTTGCCCATCCCTAGTTGGGACATCCAGATGTTGATTTCAGAGAGACAGTTGATGAGGTGAGCTGGGACAGAGGCGGGGCGAGAGGGGGTGGAGTGATAGAGTTGAGTGTCGTCAGCATATTTTATTTTTATTTAATTTTTATTTATTTATGTATTTATATTTTTTTGCCGCTCCCCTCATGCCTACAGCATCTCGGGGCAGCTTACAAAAGTAAAAAGAATATAAACAGTAAAATCCAATAAAAACAGGAACATTTTTAAAAATCTTAAAAACCCCACATTTATCCCCAGCTACCCCACCCTCCCCTCTGAAGGCCTGGGCGAACAACCAGGTCTTGCAGGCTCAGCGAAAAGCCAGCAGAGCTGGGGCCAGGCGGGCTTCCTCCGGGAGTGAGTTCCAAAGTCGCGGCCCGGCCACCAAGAATGCCCTCTCCATAGTGGCCTGCTGTTTTACATGGGGGACCTCCAAAAAGGCACCCCCAATAGACTTAAGAGATCGCTCTGAGGTGCAGCAGGTGAGGCGGTTCCTGAGGTATGAGGGGGCCAGACCATGCAGGGCTTTATAGGCCAACACCAACACCTTGAATCTGACTCGGTACGCTGTAGGCAGCCAGTGCAGAGTATGGAGCACAGGTGTTATGTGTGCCTGTTGACCCATCCCCATGAGGAGACGGGCTGCCGCATTCTGCACTAGCTGCAGCCTCTGAACCAGTATCAAGGGAAGCCCCACGTAGAGCGCGTTGCAATAGTCTAGCCTTGAGGTGATGAAGGTGTGGGTGAGGGTGGCCAGGTCAGGCCTGGAAATGTCAGACGCAGCCTCTGCAGTAGATACAACTGGCAAAAAGCGGCTTTAGCCACCGCCTCCACCTGTCGATCCAGATGGAAGCCTGCATCCAGAACCACTCCCAGACTCTGAACCTGATGGGCTACAGGAGGGCAGACCCCCCCCCTTAATGAGGGGAGCAAGCACCTCCCTCGCCCTACCCACCACCATCATCTCTGTCTTATCAGGATTGAGCCTCAGTCTGCTCTGCCACATCCAATCTGCCATGGCCTCCAAACACTGGGAGAGTAATGAGACAGCAGGACCTGGGTTGATTGAAAACAAAAGTTACAGCTGAGTATCATCAGCATATTGGTGACATCGCACCCCGAACCCTCTCACGATCTCCCCCAAGGGCTGCATCTACACATTAAATAATAACGGAGACATGCTTGAACGCTGCGGAACACCACAGGTCAAGGCCCAGGGGCTTGATGTTTCAACCCCCAGCACCACCCACTGGCTTCTCCCTGAGAGGAATGAGCATAACCACCCAAGGGACAGTCCCGTCCAAGCCTCCCAGGTCTCACAGCTGTCTCAACAGCAGCCCATGGTCCACTTTGTCAAAAGTGGCCGAGAGATCTAGCAGGATCAGAAATGTTGAACATCCTGCGTCCATCTCCCGGTGGAGATCATCCACCAAGGCCACCAACGCCGTCTCAGTACCATAACTGGTGTGGAACCCAGACTAAAAAGGGTCAAGGAAACCGATGCTATCTGGATGCGCCTGGAGCTGTAGTGCCACCGCCCGTTCAATAATCTTCCATAGAAAGGGAAGATTAGAGACGGGTCGGTAGCTGGCGAGTACATCCACATCCAAAGATGGCTTCTTCAGCAGGGGGTGCACCACAGCCTCCTTGAGACTGGGCGACAATCTCCCCTCCTGAAGGGACGCATTGACTACCCTCACCAGCACCGTACCCAAAGTCTCCCTGGAGGCTTTCACCAACCAGGATGGGCATGGATCTATTTCGCAACTGGTGGCTCTAACCAGACCCCAGGACATCCACGGCATGGCTGGTGTCGCTTCCTGAAACTCATCCCAAGATGGTAAACCAGACAGTGCCTCCATAACCTCACGCTCTCCTCACCTACTGCTTTCAATCCAGTATCAAAGTTACTCTGGATCTGAACGATCTTGTCTGCAAAATAGGTGGCAAACTCCTCACAGCGGGCCTGAGACAAGTCCCCATCCAGGCAGAGGAAGGCTGGACTGACCAGTCCCCGCACCACCCCGAACAGCTCCGCTGCTCACAATTTTGCAGACGCTAAGAGGGCATCAAAGAAAGCATAGAGATGATATTGGAAGCCATGGGAGGCAAGGCAATGAGTTTGTCAAGGGACCGGGTGTAGAGAGAGAAGAGGGAGAGGGCCCAGGACAAAGCCTTGGGGAACCCCAACCGAGAGGGGGAGGGAGGAAGAGTTGGAATTGGGAAGAGAAACATTAAAGGAGCAGTCAGAGAGGTAGGAGGAGAACCAGTCAAGGACAGAGCCGCAGAAACCTAGGAAGCGGAGAGCGTCCAGTAGGAGTGAGTGGTCGACAGTGTCAAAGGCAGCAGAGAGGTCAAGGAGGACAAGAATGGAGTAGAGGCACTTAGATTTAGCAACAAGTAGATCATTGGTGATCTTGGCAAGGGCAGTTTTAGTGGAGTGAAGGGGGCAGAGGCCAGATTGGAGGGGGTCCAGGGAGGAGGTGGCAGAGAGGAGATCCAGGCAGCGAGAGTATTCCACACGTTCCAGAAGCTTAGAGGCAAAGGGAAGGAGGGAGACTGGCCAGTAGCTAGAGGGGTTAGTGGGGTCGAGGGTGGACTTTTTGAGGATGGGAGAGACAGTGGCATGCTTGAAGGCGGAGGGGAACGAGCCAGTGGAGAGGGAGAGATTAATGACATGTAAAAGGGGGTATAACAATGGGAGAAATGGAGATCAGGAGGCGGGAGGTGATTGGGTCGAGAGGGCAGGTGGAGGGGTTGGAGGAAGAGAACAAAGAGGAGATTTCCTCAAGGGAGGCAGGAGGAGATGAGAGAGGGGGGAGTGGGAGGGGTGGTGAGTGAGTGGGGAGAGGAGACGGGTGGGAAGCAATGTCCTGGAGGATCTTGTCAATCTTTGAGGTGAAGAATGACGTGAGATCGTGAGCAGAAAGGGAAGAGGATGGAGGGGAACAGGGGGGCTTGAGAAGGGAGTCAAAGGCGGAGAAGAGGCAGCGAGGGTCATGAGAGTAGGATTCAACCTGGGATGCATAGTAGTGTTGCCTTGCCAGGGAGATAGCGCAAGAGAGGGAGAATTTATAGTGGAGGAAGTCAGGGTGGGAGTGGGATTTGCACCAGAGGCGTTCAGCAGCTCAGGCGCAGGGATGGAGGTAGTGGATAGTAGGGGTGAGCCAAGGACGGGGGTTTCAGGGTCCAATGGGGCGGGAGGAGAGGGGGACAAGAGAGTCGAGTGTCGTGGCGAGAGAGGCATTAAGAGAAGAGATGGCAGTGTCAGGGGAAGAGGAGGAGAAGGGAGGAGGGGGGAGAGGGAGGAAGAAAAATCTGAAGGGTTAATAGCCTGCAGATTACGGAAGGGGCATGGAGCTGGGGAAGAAGATGGGGGTTGGTGGGAGAGGTTGAAGGAAGCGAGGTAATGGTCGGACATGGGACAAAGGTTCAAGGTGAGGTCAGCAACAGGACAGTTTCTGGAGAAGATGAGGTCGAGAGAGTGGCCGTCAGTGTGGGTGGGGGAATCAGTCCAGAGGCGGCAATAACCTTCCCTAAAAAGGGGAGGTTAGAGACAGGTCAATAGCTGGCAAGGGTGTCAACGTCAAGCAATGGTTTCTTGAACAGAGGCCGCACCACTGCCTCCTTGAGACAGCCCAGCACTATGCTCTCTCAAGGGAGGCATTGACCCCCCCCGCCAGCAACAGTCCCATTGACTCCTTGCAAGATTTAATTAGCCAAGATGTGCATGAGTCTAATTCACAAAAGTGGCCCTAACAGCTCCAAGAGTCCTGACCACATCAGCAGACATCACCAACTGGAACTGATCCCATAAAACTGGACAAGGTGTGACTTCCATAACCTCTGGCTCCCCCAGTGTAATAAGTGCAGCATCAAAATCGTGGTGAATACGAGCGATTTTATCCACAAAATAGCCCACAAACCTATTGAAGCATGCAATAGATGAGTCCACTCCAAGGTGGAGGGAGGCAGGACTGACCAGCCCCCGCACCACCCGGAAAAGCTCCGCTGGGTGAGATCTTGCAGATGCTGTGAGAGCAGCAGAAAAAGCTTTTTTTGCTGCCCACATAGACTCGGCATAGACCCGTAAACTGACTCTATGCCACAATCAGTTGGTTTCAGCACGATAGTGACGCTACCGTTGCTCCAACTGCCGCCCTTCTCGCTTCAGCACTCGCAGCTCCTCCAAAAACCACGGGGTCCTGCAGTGCTGCCTTCTGGACAACGGACATCTAGGAGCTGTCAGATCAATGGCCTCAGTCAACAGAGTGTTCCATAGTGTGACGAGGTCATGGATGAGACGGTCGTCGAGTTCAGAGGATAACCCCCCTTTCCCCAAAGACTGTACCCCTCCCTCACACTAAGGGGGTCAGTCTTTTCCCCCCAACACAGTCCCCCATCTGTCCCCCCATAAAACAAACATCCCATCCTCCTCTACCAACTCTGTCCCAATCCCAAACTGCAAAACACAAATACCCCACCCTTGCCCATGACTTGGGTGCTGCCATTTCAACCACAGAGTCAGAGCTTGGGGTTATGGAAGCTCAGTCTTGTCCTCTTTGTTTGGATCACTTTCAGTTGGTATCACCCACCAGTGTGAGGGATGTCCTTGGGGTGATGAGGGCAACCAGTTGTGAATTAGATCCTTGCTTGTCTTGGCTGGTGAAAGCCAGCCAGGAGACATTGGTGCTGTTGTTGGCTGGGGTTGTCAATGCCTCCCTATGGGAGGGAGGGTGTCGGACGTCTTAAAACAGTGGTTGTCCAGCCCCTGCTTCAGAAAGTATCTTTGGTTGCAGACTTCCTGGCCAGCTATCAGCCTCTCTCTAATCTTCCCTTTTTAGGGAAGGTTATTGCACGGGTGATTGCCTGACAGCTCCAGGCTCATCTTGACACTATTGGATTTCTTCACCCATTTTCAGTCAGGTTTTCATGCTGAGTATGGCACGGAGACTGCACTTGTGACTTTGGTCGATGATCTGTGCCTGGAGATTTATTTATTTTTTAATAAGTTTATTAGACGTAGCCAAAGGCCATTGTCAAAAGCAAAATATATAAAACTGACATACAAAAACTAAAACAGCGTGTCTTGTTACTACAACAAACATCATATATGATATATTGCATTACATTAAAAAGTGTCAGGATTCAGCAGAACTATGCCTGGAGATTGACAAGGGGAATTCTACCTTGTTGATCTTGTTAGATCTTTCAGCGGACTTTGGTACAGTTGCTCATGGGGTATTGTTGACATGACTTCAGGACCAGATGGTGGTGCATGGAACCAACCTTGAGTGGTTCCGCTCCTTCCTGTCATGGAGGTCCCAGTAGGTGGTGATGGGCGATTGCTCATCATGGTATCCCGCAGGGTTCTATTCTGTCTCCCTTCTTGTTAAGTGTGTATCTGAGGCTGCTGGGTGAGGTCATTCAAAGGCTTGGGGTGAGATGTCATCAATATGCTGATGACACCCATCTCACATCTGTCCCAGGTTCCACAGTCTTGGTGCTTATTCAATGTCTGGCTGCTGTCAGGAACTGGATGAGGGTGAGCCGACTGAAGCTGAATCCTGACAAGACGTCAGTGATGTTGGTTGACTGGTCTTGTGAATTGAAGGGGATTTAGACACCTGTTATTGATGTGGTCTGGCTCCCTCTGGTCAATCAGGTTTGCAGCACTGAAGTGCTTTCGGATCCCTTGCTGCACTTGGAATACTAGGTGGCAGCGGTGGCCAGGAACACTTTTCACCATCTCCATCTGGTGAGGAGGCTGCAGCCTTTTCTCTCTGACTTGTGTCTGGCCACTGCCATCCATGTTTTCTTTCATCACCTTGAGGCTAGATTACTGCAACACACTCTACATGTAGCTACCCTTGATAACTGTTTGGGAGCTTCAGCTGGAGCAGAATGCAGCGGCTCAGCTTCTTTTGGGGTCAAGTCGCCGGGAGCACATTACACCGGTGCTCCGAAGTCTGCACTGGCTGCCTATAGATTTCTGGGCACACTTCAAGGTGCTGGTTTTTATCTTAAAGTCCTAAATGGTCTGGGTCCCATTATATATCTGAAGGATTGCCTGTCCTACCTTGTTCCATTGAGGCCCCTACGGTCGGCCAGGAGCACCCTCAGGGTCAGCTCAGCAGTGGACTCTCATTGTGTGGCAGGTTCCATCTGTTACCCTTGTCTCTGGGATGGGGTCTGCAGGAGGGGGTTATCAGTTACCGTCTTGATTTTGTGGAACTCTCTTCCCCGGGAGGTTCACTTGAGCCCAAACCTAAGTATCTTCCAGAGGCAGTGTAAAATGTTGCTTGAAAAAGCATTTGGCAGGCAGAGATAGGGGTTGGTTGGGTTTTGGGGTAGAATTGTAGGAGAGGGCAGTAGTTTTTATTGTTTGAATTTTATTGTTATTGTTTTATAAATTGTGAGCCACCCTGGGCCTCTACAATAAGGGGTGATGTATAAATCAAAATAAATAAATACCTCTCATAGACCTGAAGTCGGGGGGATGGGGCTGAGAGCTGGGTTCTAATATCACGTAGGGAACAAATAAGAATGGAGTGGAAAATACAAATCATTTTCACTCATGCACATAGAGGCAATGGCCAACCATCTGACTCATATTGTGTGTTCATAAGTGAAGGAGGTAGTAGTGACCCTCTCTATAATACTCTATGGTCATGTCTTGTTGCCCTTGTAGATGTTTGAGAGCCATACATGTGGTTCTTTGATTAGGCTCGGTCACCCAACATGAGCCTCTTTGAAAATTAGTACAAACTCCATGGGACAGATTGGAATTGGAGGTAGAAGTATTCAGGATGGGGAAATCAAAGGGATGGTTCAGATCATGGATTTATGCCATAATTCTCTGGTTTTGCATGCATGCCACTTGCTTCCTTTAAGCTCACCTTTTCAGTGTTTCTGGGTAGGGACTGGGCCCATAGACCAGTTCCAGGAGTTGCAAAGGGACCAAATAAAAAACAGCCATAGGCCAGATTTGACCCAGGTTCCTCACTCCAGTCTAGATGATGATCTGCATAGAGGGAAAGCAGTGTATATGCTCTAAATCTAGTCCATTGTTGGACACCCTTGGTCCAACACTGTTCTTCCTATCATCAAGCATTTTACATCAGCATGTAAGCCTGAGGCTCTTAGTCCATATATCTTTCATATTTTTACTTGGGACTGATGATTAAAAGTTGGCAGAACAGGGTCAGCAAGTGGACTCTTACACTGTGTGGCATTCAGTCAATGCAAAGCTTATTATTATTCCTCTCAGTAATTATGACCTTCTAGCAGGGTCATTAAGCACAAAATTCAGAACGAAACCTCCCAAATACATGTTTAGACTTCACCAGCCTTTGAAAGAAACCTTATGAGAATTTTCTGTGTGTATAGGTAATCATCTGCTAAATGCAAACAAACTGCTGTCTTACTTAGTTTCTGTCAAGCCCCCCCTGGCGCACCCCTTACCTCCGGGGGGGGCAGCCGGAGTGGGGAGCCCCCCTGGACCCTGACGCAGTGACGTCGGGGACTTTAGATTCGGCCCTGCTCCCGTCCCCTGCAGCAGTGCAGGACTCCCCCCC
>QEPC01004661.1:439586-489383 GCA_003113815.1 Sphenodon punctatus | reverse complement strand
GTGGGGCGGGGAGAGTCGGGACCTATGGAACTTGGACTAGGGCCACGCCCACTGTGCGCTGCTCTGCAGGTGAGCGCGCAGGGGGCGGGGCACCAGATATAAACGCCAGCGCCAAGAAGCACTCGGCGCTGGTGATTAAGGTGGAGAAACCGACCTCTGAGCGAGAGATAAGTAGCAACTGTGAATCCTTGGAGTGCTTCTGTGTTTAACCTTGTATTTTGTTGTTGCGTATTGTGTCTAAATGTTGTTCCCTGTGTTGTGTCCCCGGTCTGCCAGAAAGAGTGAGCGAGTGAGTGCTTGGAGAGTGTACAGGTTGAGTGAAGGCCCCCTTCCCCTCCCCCCTTTCCCCGAGGTCTTATCCCTGACCCTTTCAAGAGTGCTAGACCCTTTTTCCATCTCCTTCATTCCTGAGACCCCTACCCTTACCTCCCGTTCACTGAACCTGCACTTGTGTTCCCTTCCCCCCTTACGAGTGTGGGTCTTGTGTGTTGGGAGACAGAGTGAGGCCCAGACTCCCCAGCAACACCGAGCGCCCAATGATGATAGGGACCTGGGCACTGTGAGGCCTATAGGTCCAAGCACTATCCTGACGGGCATTTTTCCCCAGAGAGACCCCTTTGGATTGTGGAGTCTGGGACTGTGCGTGGATAGGCAGAGGGAGTGGGGATCTGAAACCCCGGGCTGTGGGGCCTCCACTGGTTTAGCCCCTTTTCTCAGGACAACCCCTGGTTTAGCCCCCTTCCCCGTGACAGTTTCTTGGAAAACATGAATGCTAATTAACATGCATTAATGGTGCTGTTCAGAAGTAAAACAAAAACATCTCAGCAGAATTCAGATAGGAAACTGAAACAGAATGAAAGTCTAATTAGAACTGAATGTGTGCACATTGTGACTAAGGTTCAGTGTAACAGGCATAGAGATACTTGCTGTCTGTCTCTTACACAAAGACTCTGAGGTGCTTTAGCATTATTCATGAGTGGCAAACCACAGGTGAGTTATGTGGGTCATCCCCAGCAAGTGCCTATAAACCTTTTTATGCCTCACAGCCACGCATTCTATATAGGTCACATATTTAACAGGAAAACTATTAAAGCACTGTTGCAGAGAACTTTTTAAAAAAAATCCTATTCACAGGCACACCTTTAACTTTATCCAGTCTCTACAGGGATAAAAAGACTTTAAAGATGCCATCACTGGCCTCTAAGAATTCATAGAATTGTGGGGGGAGGGGGAGTCCTTAAGGGTTAATCTAGTCCAACCCCCTGCTCCAAGACAAGGTATATGCTGTCCACAGAACAGATGCTTGTCCACCTGGCTTTTGAAAATATCTATGGAGGAAAATTCCATAAAACTGCCCTAGCCAAGAATGTTTTCCCTCATAGGGACCACTTTTAAAATCAGTACAAGCTCCAAGGGCCACACATAAGTTTTGGGTGTTTAACAGGTGGGGACATTTAAGGGGTACAATCAGGAAAAAGAGTCTGCATCATCGATCTGTGCATATCCTCATTTCTGGGCATATCCTTTTGTGCATATCCTCATTTTTGCTCTTACCCTTTGCTCAGTCTTTGGTGCTTGGTGCTTTGGTAGGAACTGGATCCACAGACCAAGTCCAGGAACTGGAAAAGGGGCACATAAAAGCTAGCCATGAGCCACATTTAACCCCCACACCTTGCCTAAGGTTCCCACCCCTGCCATAATCTAGGTCGTTTTTACACGAGACGCACCCACTCATGCCCATGTAGTGGACATGAGTGGGTGAGTCCCGTTTGAAAGTAGCGGTGGGTGAGTGGTCATACGTACATGCTCCTGTGTAAAGCAAACTTCCGCCCACCTCCACCCATTGCCCTTGCACGGAGCAACTGGCGAAAACACAGGTTGCTCCATGTGGGGGCATGTGTGGTAATGTGGAAGGATACAGGGGGACGGGTGCTCAGCCCACAACTGCCACCCCAGCAGCACACCCATGGACTGCCCCCCCACAAGTCGTGGCCCATTTTAAAAGGGCCTAAGAAGGTTAGGTGGATGGTGAAGAGCCAGAATACCCCACTCCGAGACAAATCCTGCAACAGGGCCTAGTGCACTGAGTGTGCCAGTCATTCCCTTGGTGGCTTTCCTGGCTATTCCTTGGGTGTGCATCATCTTTGCACAACTGAAATAGGTGGCTGGGCACAGGTTAGCACAGTGCTCAGCTGTTCTAATCTATTAGTGATGAATCTCCTTCCCAGGGGCCAAATCAGCTTGTGGTTATTTTATATTTGGCTCTTGCAGATTTCTGGATCTAGACCATGGCTCCAGTTGTCTACCCTCAAGCACTGACGGAGTGAATTCACGGGAACTAAGCAGAAATGAGGGCATGCACTCAAAGATATGGGATGGATTGAACTAGTTTTGATATTACAGGACCCATCAGGGGACTAAGAATAAATGCTAGCTTCCCTTGCCAATTTATACAGTACTCACATATCTAGTGCTGAACTTTAACCTGTCTGTGGTAATTGGGAAGGTTTCTTCTTTTAGGTGGAAGAGAGAGAAATATTTCTTGGTTAAACTGTGAGATAGGGAAGCCATTTGAAAATTCTGAGAGATTTAGAATCCTAGAAGTTACTATGGTGGAGTTGGGCAGCCAAAGTGTGATAAAATGCTACTTATAATATGTATCTAAAATTATAGCTCAAATGCTCCACAGGTACATTCACACAACTGAGAGTATGCGGTTGTCATGTTAGTCCCAAATGTAAGAGATGCAGACAAAGTAGTTTGCATGACATCTTTGATTGGACCAATTTATGTTGGTGTGGGTAGGTAAGTTTTTTTGGCCCCAGAGGGTCCTGCTGCAAGCAAATAAAAGTCAGAACTTGCCTACAGGTTTCCTACTCATACCAACAGAAGTTTGTCCAAGAAAACATAACATACTACTACTATTAATCATTTTTATAATGCTACTAGGCATACGCAGCACTTTACAGTTTTGGGGAGAGAGATTTTTGGAGACAGGTCCCTGTTGCGTCCCTTACAATCTCAGATGGATACAGGTGAGGGGGGCACAGGGAGAGATGCACACATTCCCATTTTACAGATGGGGAACTGAGAGGTTGTGACATGGCCAAGGCCACCCAGTGAGTTAATGGCTAGGGCAGGATTCAAAACCTGGGTTCCCAGGACTAAGGTCACTTTCAGACATCCCCCCCCTCATATTCTGGCTGTGGGGGGGGGGGGAATGCACAGCCAAAATATGTGCAAGGATTGGCCGGTCTGCCCCGCCACACCCCCCCCCCCGTGGCTTTGCCGGCAGACATGCGCATGGATGTAGAGCTCGATTTCCTGCTCTGCATCCATGCACGTGTCTGCAGGCAAAGCCACACGCAAGGGGGAGGGTTTCTTTCAGACCAGCCGATCCCCATGCATATTCTGGCAGCGCGTTCCATGCCCCCACCCCCCGCCAGAATATGCGGGGGGAGCGAGGGGAATGTCTGAAAGTCACCTAAGTTCAGCCCTTATCCAAATCCAGCACCTTATCCAACATCTGAATTACTTTGTATCCATAGCTGCACAGAATTCAGCACAGTAAGATTTTCAAACTTTTTTTTAATGCTACCTTAGAAAACAGTGAAATCAAATGTGCATACTTAGTGTTGCTCTACTAGCAGGATTTGAATCAATATATTAACGATCATGGTATTACCAAAACCATCCCTGATTTTATCTTTATTTGTGAAACCACTATCCTTGGATTATTAGTACTTTTATTTACTATGAAACAGCTATAGTTTATAGGTGGAGTTGAATTGATGATTGCCATCAGATTGTAAGGTGGGAAGAAAGGACAATGAGTAGATATAAGGGCATAACTAACTAAGACTAAAGTGGATAGAAGCAACATTGCCGGGATCTTATAAACACATTAGCGAAAAATAAATACCCATCATGTCAACATACAGGAAGAATTCTAATGACAGTATAATGAGAGGGGTATAATTCACCTCCAGGAAAATTGGACTTCTTCAGTGTTCTCTAATTAAAGAGGAAAGTGTTTTATGTGAACATGCACAGCTGTAATCAGAATGTTTATAAGACATTTACATGTTCAAAACTTTGTGTGTCCTAGCTGATATTGTTTTTTAAGCAGGATGCTGTGGACACAATTCTAATTCACAGACGCACAAGGGAGTTGTGTGCATTTAAGTTGCATTCTAAAGTGCTGTTCTAGACTTAAGTGGATGCCAAATCCTCCTTAGCAGTCAGAGGCATCATTCTGTGGCATAAACCATAGTTGTGGGGCTGCTGCCTGTAATGTGGGAGCAGAGAACACACCTCTGTACCTGGGGCGGTAGTTAGTTATACTTTTAACCTGCTCTCTCCTTCTACCACCAACTCGGGACAGCTCACTTCATCTAAACATTTAAAAATACATATAAATATATATGTAAATATAAGTATATAAAAATCAACAATATAAAAATAACTATAGACATACAAGTGGAGCTAAAAAAAAAAAAAAAAAAATCTCCCTCCACCCAGCCCATCAACCATTTCCCTCATAAAAAACCTGGTGGAGCAGCCAGGTCTTGCAGTGTCTTCAGAAAGAGGGAAGGTTTGGAGCCAAGCAGACCTCCACTGGAAGGGAATTCCACAGCCTACATGCAGCCACCGAGAATGCCCTCCCATAGTATGCCATCTCCCTTCCTTCCGCAGACAGTGTAAGAGCTGGCTGTTCCACTAGACATTTGGTGAGGGGGACAGGTAGTGGGTGTGGGTGTGTGTTTGTTTAAGGGTAATGGTGGGTTTTTTTTACCAGACCTCTTTTATTGTGGATTTTAATTGTGGAGCAGTATAGAAATAAATGAATGAATGAATGAATAAATAAATAGTTGCATCTGGAAAGACCACGTTGGGCTCAGGATGACAATGCAGATGTAAGGGTGTTTTCACAAAAGACACTCTCCACCCACCAACCAACCACTATACATGTTACAGGGCACCTATAGGGCAACACTGCAGCCCTGAAACATGTATAGTAGGTGGAGAGTGTCTTGTGTGAAAATGGCCTATGTGAGAGTGGGCTTTCTCTCACTTATAGATGTGACTGAGTGTGAGAGAGAGAGAGGTAATGATGCCTCTCATGGCAAATGAGGATTTGGCAGCCCCTTCAATCTAGTGAGCTGAAGTACCACGCAGTTTACATGTGCTTAACTCCTTGTTCATCTGGCAAATGAGGATTGTACCCTGTGACAGCAAATAGCTTTTGTGAGATCAAGATTCCAGAGGCAAGACTTAGATAAAGAATAGGCATTGTTCAAGTTCCTAATTAATTACTATGTTTATTATTTATAGTCAAGCAGAATGGACACATTTCATTTTATCTGCTTTATTTTAAAAACAAAGTTTGATTCTTTTCCCCTCAAGACCTTAAACATTAATTAGTTTAATGTTAATGGTTAATTGTTAAAGTTAATAAGCTGAAATATGAGCCACCCTGAGCATAAGGGAAAGGGTGAAACACAAGTTGAAATTACTTTATTAATTCATTCAGTTAATAAATAAAAAATAAAAATAAAGTTTCTTTTACTGAAGCTTTATATATGTTTTATTTTCATCTAAACAAATTTGTTAATTGTGAGGCTTATAGACCTTGAGGGGCATTGTCTGACCTGCTTTTTAAGTACTTGATTATCCTTGGCAGTGGCAGGTCTAGTGGCAGGCTGAAGGTTTTATCGCACAAAGGAAGAAGCTGTATTTTGCCAGACACATGGGACAGGTGTAGAGCAACCAGCGTTTACACGAATTCGGAGTGTATTATTATGGTACAGCAAGCAAAGGGTTAAATATTCACAAATTATTAGCCGTGCATATGAAGGCACAGGAAATATTTTTCTTTTCCACGAGAAGTACTTGTCTGATGAAAAATGTGTTAGAATTGATTTGTCCTTCTTGGAAAATGTATCTTTTGATTTCTCTTACCAATTCAGACCATTGAAAACATGGCTAGATAGAGCAACACCAATCTGTTAGCAAAAGGAAAGGTCTTTTTTCTTCTTGACCTGCAGATGGTGCTAACTCCATTGCAGTACATAATATATATGGCACTGCAGGTGAACACGGGGGTTAGCTTCTGATTATGGCTCTTATTCCTATTGTTAGATCATGTATAAGAAAATTAGCTTTCCAAAGATCACATGCCAAATATTTCCCAAACCATTTTTTCTATGAGGGTATAGCATAGCTGTAGAATATTATTCGTCGTTGTAATACTTCATTCTCTTAAAAGATTGGCAGTGTATATTAGCAGGTGCAGCATTTATTCTGGCAAAAGGAAAATCTTAGTAGTCTCATTCACAAATTTTATTTGCATGCTTAAGGCATTTTTCATCTCCAAAATAATCAAATTTAAGATATTTTCAAGGAATGCAGGTATCTGCTTGAGAGGCAAAATGTGTGTGGTTCTGCCACCCCCCTTTCTTAATAAAAATAAATCTATCACTCAACTAAGTAAAATAAAAGTATGAGTGGTGTGCTGGGAGAAACTCATTCAAAACACAAATTCCCCAAGCATACCAGGTAAAGAAAAAGTCTCCAGTATGCATTAGCAGGCTTACCTCTTAGTAATCCTTAATGGCCTGTTGGGGCCCAGTGACCATGACATGTCACATTAATGTCATTCCATTTTCAACCCATTGACAAATTCTGCCTGCACTGAGGAAGAGAGAAACAATATTTTGTGGGATCATAGAATTGTGGGATTGGAAGGGAAGGGTATCTCAAGGATCAACTAGTCCCCACAGGTGAGAAACCTTTTCCTTCCCATGGACCACTTTGAAAATGAGTACAAGCTCCACAGGCCAGATAGGAGTTGTTGGGGAGGTACTTAAAGAGGTACTTGGTATGGAGGAAGGAAGGAAGGAGAGGAGTCAGATCATGGATCTGTGCCATGGATCCAACCTCTGTCCTTGAGTGCATAACCAAATCTCTGCTCCCTTCCCCCTAAGTTGAATCCAGGCGCTGAAAAAGGACCAAATAAAAAGCAGCCTGGGGTCAGATTTGGCCCATGGGCTGGGCCAGGTTCCCCAGTCCTGATCGTATCCAATCCTCAATGTGCAGCCCATTTTTCAGCCCTGTCATCAGGAGCACAGCAAAGAAAGGGTGTGAATGGATGGTAATAAGAATGTGTAATTCACAATAGGGTATAGCACGTTACATTGTACCCTGTACTTTATAGTAAAATATTGCCATAAAATTATTCATTGAACATCTTAATTTGTGGACTAAATGATAGCAGCCCATTTAGAACTTTTCCTCATTTTGGATCACATTCATAAAAGGGTAAGCTATGTAGTTACATGAAGGGTGTTTTTAGACAAGTACCTCCCCACCCATTAGGCATGTTGCAGGGCTGCAGAGAGTGCCAGTGCAGCTTTGCAACATGCATGATGGGTTGGTAATGGCCTGGGTGGGGAGGCACTTGTCTAAAATCACCCTAAATTGCACAACACAGTTAACTTTTACAGAGTGTGAATTTTAGTAGCGATCAGCAAATTGCAAGAGTTTTGGAATCCACCAAGGTTCTGTGATTGCAGAACATCCTTTCCTTCTCACACTCCACTCTAACCAAACAAATGCACTATGTGAATAACCTTCCTGAAACCTATACGGACCACAACCCCTCTCCCTTATGCCCAAAGTAAGGTTTATATGTGTCCTTCAGGCTAGACTGGAGGCCATCCCAAAAGATTTGCTACTGTTACTACTTTAGTGGAACAGTGGGTGTGGTTAATCCAACAGTCAGATTCTCTCGTTAAGAAATTGCCTCTTCGTGCTCAATGCTAAGAAGGCTAGCAGGGTAACATAATCAGCCAGGGTGCTGAATATCTTTGTATTAAAAAGAGTTTTCATGCCATTGATTGTTAACCTTCGTGTCCAGTGTGAAAGGAGGCAGAAATTGTTAGTCTACCTCAAAAAACCTCAGAAACATTTTAAATATTGCCATAGAATTGTCATTGGACATCTTAATTTGTGATCCAAACTACAAAGCAAACTCTTATTTTATTTTGTCCACTTTCCGAGTTTGCTGGTGTTCATGGGATTGAAAAAAAATCTACAAATTTGGCTGATCTCTTCTATAGTCAATCATATGTAATAAAGTGTTTGAAGCTTGAAGGATGCTTCATGCACAGTGGTAATAAATAATGAATTTCTATACCTCCGGAGTGTAGTTATTGCTTTTTAATTGAATTTTGCATTCATCCGGAATCCAAATACAAGCCTCATCTTCTCTTATGTTAATTAACCATGCCTCAGTAAAAAAGAAGTACCTGCTAAAGAAAAACTGTCCGTACACCCAATCTTCCTCCAGCCCTATTTTGCTCTCTTTGTTATGTTTCTGAAACTCCATATTGCTGTTTTTCAGGGTTTGAAGTACCAACACTGTTTAGAAATACTATTTTTTTAAAAAGAAAATAACAAGACTAAATGAAGAGACACTAATTTCTAAAATGTGTCCCCTGGGATGCTTGTGACATTCTGCTTCATTTGTAAACATGAGAGCACACATCTCTTATTTTGTCTTGAAATCTCTGCTGTGATTAATTTAAGAAAAAGAATTTTGCTGGAATTAGTATGACTGACATCTGGACAAGAAACAAATCAGGATACGGAGACACCTGCACAAATGCAGTGCAGTCATTTATAGCTGGAAAAAAGCTTTCATTTTAGGTTGGGTATCACACTGCCTTTTAAAATTAAATTTTCTTTAAAGTAGTCAAAAAGGTAACACTTAAAATCACTGAACGAATCAGGCCCATTGTCGACGCACCCCTCCCAAGGAAGACGCGGACACTTATATGGGTTTGAACGGCCGCACTCTTTATTGTTAGTCAAAAAAGGGGGAAGAGGTAACCCTCCCACTTCCCCCTTTGAACTGGGGTCCTATCAATCTCTTCCTAACTGTTAACCATCCCCACAGGAGGTTCCCCTACTGTAACAGGCGCTGTCCTGTGCGCCTGTTGCCCATCTTCTACCGACTTCGGGTTAAGCCCGAGGGGAATCCTCCTGTGCCCTACCTTAACCAACTTCTTCAACTTACACCCTGCCCCAACCACCGGTTTCACCGGACCAGAGCGGGTTGTTCGCCCACCGAGGCGGGGGTTTAAACAACAAGGATGAGGACACCGTAACCTCCTGTTTGGTACATGGTCCGCCCAGCAGGTTTGGCTGCTCATCTCTCACCCTTGGGCTGGCCATAGAGTGGGCTGCACTGAGTGGCTATGGATGGCCTATACCCATCTCTTAAGGAGATGTTGGTACCCTATGCTATGTTAACCTTTTAAACTTTTAACCATTGGCCTGAAATCAGCCTACCGCCACCAGAACCGCCAGCTTTGCTTGGCTGGTTCACCGCCATAAATACAACTTCAAAGGATTTTTGTTAGGCTGTGTTTCAGGGCTCTGAGATATGTGCTACATCCAGCATCCGATAAATGGACCCCATCGCTCCTACATAATTCGTCCCTATCGTGCCTAATTGCTGTATGATTAATTGCCATTCCCCCTATTCGCTGAAGCCAGTTACCAATTTCCATGTTAGCCCTTTTTCTAGACTGGTCCACTCTGCCCGGGTGGTGGGCATTAGCCCAGACCCTCCGTTGTAACATTTCGGACCAAACCAGGGTGCACCCTTGGAATCGATCCTGCACCTTTTGCAGGTCAGCCTTTGCCCTCTTCGTTAGCCACAGCCCTGTAACCTTAGGCAGGTTGTTTTCTCCTAAATGTATTATCATTATTGCTGGAGTTGGGAATTTTTCTGCCGCTGCGGTCAGTGTTGGGAGCAGCTGCTCCCAAAGCATTCCGCGTCATCCTAGCCAAATTATATTTGCTTTGTCGCCTAAGCCCAGCTGAGTGCCCCATCCAGTGCGTGCGGCCATCTTCCCTGCCCAATGAACGATGCTGTGGCCGATGATCCACACCACCTTCCGTCCCCGCGGAGGTTCCGGGTCTGGAAAAGAAATCATAGTTATGCAGTTGCGGAGGTTCCGGGTCTGGAAAAGAAATCATAGTTATGTCATTTGCGCTTATGCCCTATCCTTCTCGGCTCGGTGTCCCTGATGTAAGATCGATAAGCTGTTGACCGCCATCTCCCTATCTGTTGTATATGTTCTGAAGACAGACCCATGCTTGCGGCAACCGATACCGCCCCTATGCGGAAGGAGTGTGCCGTGTAACAAACTGGGTCCAGGCCAGCTGCCTTAATGCACATGTTGAGGACTGACCCGAACTGATATCGCGTTAGCGGGGTACCATCTCTGTGGAGAAACAACGGGCCCTCCACAGTCGGGCAGGATGTTAGATATTGCTTCATCGCTTCAACTGGGCATGCGAGGGCATCGTCTGAAGGGCACAGTCTCACGACTCTGCCCTTTCCTTTTTGGTCTGTCTTAGATCTCCTTAGATGTAACAAAAGGTTCCCTCCCTGCCAACCCAGGTCTTGGATCTGCAGGGCCGCCCCCGACCTATCTCGCCGGGATTGGGAGACTATCTCGCTGATCCTGAACGCCCCAAATAGTGCCACCCGGAATGCAGAAGCAAAAAGAATTACCTCACTTTTTGAGTGACACACAGTATGTAACGCCTGGCTAATAGTCATGAGGAGCTGGGGGGGTAATGGGGGCCCTCACGTCCTGGGTCTGGGGGGCACTACGGGCCCAACTCTCTCTAAGACGGCTCATAAAAATGCCGTTATCAGGAGAGGAGTGGCCCGCCAGGCGGCTCATAAAGGAGATGGCTGATATTTTTCCTCCAATGGTGCCTGGTGCCAAACCTCGCTCCCGGAGTTGGAGCGCAAACTGAAGCATCTGCCCCTCAGGAATGGGGAATCCTAGTTCCCAACCTTTCCCTGACCTGTATTCCTGGAACTCTTTAAAGGCCATTTCATACGCCCGTCTGGTTCTAGGAGTGAGGGATACCTGCACTGCCTGATTTAGGTCTAGAATCCAAGGCTCCACATGTCCCTCAGGAATGGCTCAGGATCCTTCATGGCATCTGGTGCGAGCTGGCGAAAACAGTCTGTCTGAAATCGAGAAAGGGCATCGGCTATGCCATTATTGATCCCAGGCACGTGCTTAGCCATGAGCAAAATGTTTGCCCGCAAGCATTTGAGTACAAAATGCCAGACCAGCCGCATAATCCTTTCTGACTTTGACGACAGTTTGTTAATGACGTGAACGACTGCCAAGTTATCGCACCAGAACAGGACCCTTCTGTTGGAAAATTCTCCCTCCCACAACTCCACTGCCACTCCTATGGAGAAGAACTCCAGGAATGTTAGATCCCGGGTCAGCCCTAGTGCTTCCAGTCCTCAGGCCATGGGGCTGCACACCATTTTCCTCTGAAGTATACCCCAAACCCGTGGCCGCCTGCTGCATCAGATTGTATTTGGAGCTCCGCTTCCAGAAGGAGTCGTTGCCGCCAAAAGCTCACCCCATTATAGCCCTGGAGGAAGGCCTCCCAGGTAGCCAAATCCTCCCGCATCACTCTTGTCACTCGGACATGATGATGCGGGGGACAGTCGCTCCCGAAGTGGGCATATAATCGTGACATAAAGGCTCTCCCTGGTGCAATGACTCGGCAGGCAAAATTAAGGCTGCCCGCGAGGGATTGCAACTGCTTGATCGTTATCTTTGTGGCTGCCATTGTCGCCGCTATCAATTCCCTGAGTGTTCGTAGTTTGTCGGCTGGTAATCGAGACAGCGATTGTATGGTGTCGAGTTCTATACCTAGGTAGGTCAACCTGGTCGTTGGGCCTTCGTTTTTTTCCGGTGCTAATGGTACCCCTCACTCCGCGGTTACACTCTGAAATACACACATTCCAAGTGCACATTCCATAGTCCCCGCCCTTCCCACGAAAAGGAATTCGTCTAAGTAATGTGTGATGAAGCTCCGCCCTGCGCGCTGCCGCGTGATCCATTCCAAAATTGTGCTGAACTTTTCAAAAGCCGCACATGAGATGGAACATCCCATGGTCATTGCTTTATCAAAGTAGAATTTGCCCTGGAACTGCATCCCGAGGAGCTCAAAGTCCTCAGGATGCACTGGCAGGAGGCGGAAAGCCGACTTGATGTCGCATTTCGCGAGAAGGGAGCCCTTTCCACAGGAATGCACCATTTCGACTGCAGAGTCGAATGACGCGTACCTTACTGAGCAAAGTTCAGGAGGAATTGCATCATTCGCTGACTCCCCGTTGGGATGGGACAAGTGGTGAATCATGCGATACTCTCCCGGGGTCTTTTTTTGGTACTATGCCCAGAGGGGATATCCGTAGCGTGGGGATAGGCAATTCATCAAAGGGGCCCTGTATCCTACCTTCCTTCACTTCATTTTCAATCTTCTGCCGTTACCCGTCATGGATTTCAAATTCTTTGCCCCCAGATGATAACGCGGGCCCTGCGTGGGGATCCTAAAGCCATACCTAAATCCCTCAATAACGTAATTGGCGGTCACACGGTCGGGATACTCTAGGGCCACTTCCTGTAAGGCCTCATGCCGTACTGGGGTTGGCGCCCTTCCCCACTGGCTGGTTGGCACTCCCCTGGCTGGCGGGGGCCTGTCTGTTACCTGCTCGCCCCCTATTCTTGGCTCCTTATTGCCTAAACCTGTTACATGTGGAGGCAGCATGGTCGCCCGCACACTGGGTGCACACGTTTGAATTTGCACGAAAACACCTGCCCCCGTCGTTAAAGTCCCAACATGTAGGCGCTGCCGTGGATAGTCGTGTTCTGCCTCTTTGTCCCCCCTTGGCTTGCTGTGTGCCCCCCATTCGCGAGAGGACATGGCTGCTGTCTGATCGCGGGGCATACCTGGCACAGCTGATGCACTCCAGCCAGATGTCGTGGACATGGAGGTCCCAGCGCAAGCGAGGGTTATTGGCTGCCCTACACCAGAAGGATTTGTCGTAGCACAGCCAAGTGCCCGGTCCGCCTGTATCGAAAGCTAGGCACACGATGTCCGAGTACTTAATCATCTCCAGCCCTTGCTCTGGGAACCTGGCCAGTGTCACCCCTATATAAATCGTGTAAGCAGCTGTCCAGTTGGACCAGGTGCGTTCAGCCTTCGGCTTTTTGAATTTCTCCCTTTCCTTCATCTCTTCCTTATCGTTGGGATCTGGTATGGGGTCGCTAAAAAGGAGGGCTAATAGGTCGATATATTTGCCGCTCTGTCCCCCAGACAGGGGGCGGGGCTCCTCCCTGTGGCCACAGCACCGTGCATTTCGTCCCATGCAGCATTGGTCCGCCCCGCCATACCTGAGCTGCCGCTTTGTACCTGGGGGCTGGGCAGTGCACGCAACCAGTATGCTGGCTTTGTGGGACACGTCCCCTTGCATGCCCCCCCCATTCCCAACCAGGGGAGGACTGGCTCCTTCCCCTTTCCATGTGGGTACATGCTAGTGGAGGGCATTCCTCCTCGTGGCTTCTGTCGAGGCCGGTACACCCATAGTCACCATCCCCTTCCCACCAGCTGCTGTCCACCTGCTCACCTTCATAAGCTTCCGGGTCATACCGTGATCTTGAGCAACCAATGGCATGCCTTAGCCCCAGCTGCCCGTGGTGGGCTGCTTCCAGGCTCTCCGTCAATGCTTGCATTCCCTCCTTAAGTGCCTCGACTTGAGCCTGGAAGTCGGGTGTGCTGTCCTCCCTCCTTCTGCTGGGTCCTGGTTCGTCCTCCCTCTGTCTGCTGGGTCCTGGTTTGTCGGCCCTGTAACGAAAAGGAAGCGCCCGACACCGCCCACTTCCCTGGCGCCGCGGGCCCTCCTCGTAGCCTGGGGTACTGTCTTCCGCTCCCTGGTCTCTTGTGGCAGCTTGGGAGGGCTCGTCCTCTTCACATATCCTTCTATCAGTCCCCCCCTCACGTGCTCTCTCGAGCTCTTCTACGCGGGCCTGATATCCCGCCAATTGGGCCTGCATAGCTCAAAGGACAGCCTCCTACGAGGCCCCCTCCTGTTGTTTCCCTCTGGCTCCCGACTTTTTTGGAGGGGCCTTAGTGGCCCTCTTTGCCTAGGTTTTCCCCTGCCCTTTACGCTTACGGGGAGCCATCCCTGCTCCACCCCCTCCCCACGCAACCCTCTTGTTTTTCTCTTGGAAGTCCCCCTTAACACCATGGGACTTGTGTGCCCCTTCCCAGGGGGGAATAGGGCCTATAAGGCACTTCTAGGCTAAAGGGGGGCCTATAAGGCCCTTCGAGGATAAAGAGGGGGGGGCACAGGCTGGCCCCATGCAAGACCTGCTGGGCCTTACGCGCTTATTTGCTGTGGCCCTGATGGGCCCTCCACCCGGGGGGGGGGGGATTATGGCCTATAAGCTCTGGGTTTTTTTGGGGGGGGTAGCTCGGTTCTGCCCTGATAGGGGCCGCCTCGCCAGCCTTTGTGGCCGGTCCTTTCCTCCCCTGGCCCCAGGTTCCTAAGCCCTCGCTTCCCCGAGGGTGTTCGCAGGCCTTTCGGGGTGGGGGGCGCTGCTCGTAGGTCACCCGTCCCCGGGAAGGATTTCCACGATTTCAGGCCGGGGTGGGGAGTGTGAACAAAGGTGGGGGGGAAGAGAGGTCCAAACACCCTGTAGCGCTGCTTCTCACCGCCACCACGCTGCTCGAGTGTGTGTGCGTGCCGAGATCACTCCCAGCTTGGCAGCTCAGGGGTCGTTGTGAAGCCGTAGCTTCCTCGGCGGTCTCCTAACCCTTCTCCTACCCCCGCTGCTAAACCTTCGCGCGCCAAGGCCTGACTCAGCCCACCGCCTTGCCGCGCATCCTGCTCCCCACTCTTCGCCCGGCCGAATGAAGCGGCTGAGCGGGGAGTCTAAGATGGCGCCCGGGAATCCCGACTCTCGCGAAAGTCCCGGGCGCCTTTCACATCGGTTGCCTAGCAACCACGGCCTTCTCCCCACAACGCTCGCGCGGCCGCTCCTTCCCCGTCCTCCTTGCCAGGGATGGGGAACGGGCGCCACCAAACCCCCGCCACGGCGATCGCGGAGGGGACTTTTGTTGGTTTTATTATGTGACAGAGTAGTCAACTACAGGGCCCTGTGTGGAAGCTCAGTTTATTCTACTTGGTTCATTTTTCTTTGTCTTCTTCCAACCAGACCAGGTGAAATTTTATTTTAAAAGGCAAAGACAAATGTTTGCCCTTAATAGATTGTAAGTACACTGCATATGACTAGTGTGTGTGAGAGAGAACACAGTCTCAGAACATGTGCTGAGATTGTCCAACTAGAAAACAGTTTGATGGTTATCAGGCTTAGCCAATAAGGGACAGGCCATGTATAAGTCTGAGAGGATTTAGTTAAAAGTATGATGCCCTCTTTGTGTCACCTTTTTCGGGGGGGGGGGGAAGCAGGGGAATGAGAGAGAGCGATTGGAAACAGATAACTGCCCTGCTGAAGATAATGTTGCCATAGTGTCATTGACCAGAAGAGCCATAAGTGGTAAGCAGACTAAAGCTACTGGCTACAGCCTAGGACTTCAGGAGGTGGTCCTGAATGGCTTCTACAAAGGCAAACAAAGAAAGCTTCATCTGGAAATTTCCCTGCAGGATTTTGTGAAAGAGTGCAAGGCTTTAAGAAGCTGCTTAGATGTATAGAATCTATTTGGTTACCTCAGGATATATGTTGTTATTATCACTTGAGTGCAGTGACCAGATTTTCAATGACTGATCCCTGTGCTCTGCCCCATTAACTAATTTTGCATAAATATGATGAATGCCAGTTGTCTCACAGATAGTTTCACAGATAGCCGCACAGTCGCTGACACACAGCCACACCCCTATAGATCCACAGCTACACTCAGACAACCACCTTGACGTACACAGCTGCAGCCACATTCAGAGAGCCACTCAGACACGTCGATCCACACAGGCGCAGACTGGTACTGACTCACCAGCAATGGGAATAGCTCCAGTTCACATCCCAGGCCGGGTTGTGCTGACAGGTGCATCAGGTACCCGACTCTTATCATGCACCTCTCAGAGTCCTGTTCCATCAGGTTTGGCAGGCACAGGCAGCACTGGCTCCATCCCACAACTCCATGGCCTGGCAGGTGGTGGCACCAGGCTCCATCCCGCCTCCGAGGCCCATCACAGGCAGAAGGTGCTGCATGTAACCCCGTCTATGTTTCAGACCTGGCAGGGACAACAGATACAAATTGTCCTGTTCCATCCTGTGCCTTCCCAGCCCAGTGGGCTCTGTCACATGCCACCCTGCATACACGCACCCATGGGCCTGGTTCTGTTGCCACCCAGGCGCAGAACATTTAAATAGCCTTGCCTGATCTCCCTGGGGGAAGCAGGGCTGGGCTGCTCAAAATGCTGCTATAACACCTAGAACGGAACATCAGGTCACCCTGCAATTCAGTACCTTAACAAAAACTGTTGAAGATGTATGGTTTCTCTGATCATTTTAGTCCATTTTATTCTCCATCTAGTCTGACACCCAGACTAGTTGGAGAGGGAAAGTCTGAGGGACTCTCTGCTATAGTAGACAGACACAACAAAACATTCAGCAGAAATAAGCACTGGGCATAAGCAAGAAGTGAGAACGTTGTGTGTCAAAGTCTTTGGGAAAGCAATCATTCTTCACCTATAAAGCTCTTCACAACCTTGCTCCCCCCTACCTCTCTGCACTCATCGCCCTCCATACTCCAGCCCGTGCACTTTGCTCCTCCTCTGTCCCTTCTCTCACCCTTCCACGCCTTCCCTGCTCCCCTAAGCGCCTTCGTCCCTTCTCACTTGCTGCCCCCCATGCCTGGAACTCCCTCCCTGTCCACATCCGCCTTGCCCCCTCCCTTCATACCTTCAAATCTCTCCTTAAAACTCACCTCTTTCGCTCTGCTCTGTCTGACTCTTTATCCTGCTGAGCCACTATTCCTATACCTACGATCGGTTTACCCTTATCCTTGCAACATGGACCTGCCTGCTGTCATTCTCATCGTAACCAAGCCAAGTACGTGCACTTGAGACCTCGCATCTTCATGAATGTTAGACCCCTTGTCTCTCCCTCTGTTCCCCTTCCTAAGTCTCTCCCCCAGCTCCTGTCTCTCAGATTGTAAGCCCTAGGGGCAGGGACCGTGTCTATTTTATTACTTTGTAAAGTGCCAGGTACACTGCTGGCGCTATATAAATGTTTGTTATTAATAATAATAATAATAATTAATCATCATGCCTTGGGGTTATGTGGTTCTATTGTTAGGGAAGGAAAGGAAACCCTAGGAATAGAGCAAATTTTAACAATATTGGGGCCTTCTCTGCCAATACTTTCATCTCCTCAGCCTCTCCTCTCTGTCAGAGTTCCTCAGAGCTCTGTCCTGATATCTTTTATCTTCTTCCTTTATGTTCTGTCCCTTGGCAAACTCATCAAATCTCATGACTGCTAGTACCAACTGTATGCCAATGATATCCACCTCTCTCTTTGCACCCCTAATTCTCCTCTTCCATCCACTTTAGTATCACTATTTGTCTCTAACATCTCCATTTGGATGTCTCACTGGCAACACAAGTTTAACATGTTCAAGACTGAACTCTTAATCCCCCCCACCACACCCCCCGCCCCAAGACCATCTTCCCTCAGTATTATTCTTTATTTTTACTGATGGTGTCATTATCCAGGCACAGAGTCTGGAATTCATCTTTGACTCCTCCTTCTCCTTTACATCTCATATTCAATTTGTTGCTTAGGCCTATCCTTTCTCCCTGCACAACATTTCTAAAATTCCACCCTTCCTTACCACTTCCACAGCCAAGACTCTGGTCCATGTTGTAGTCCATTTCTTGTCTTGACTATTATAGCTTCCCCTTATTGGGTAAATGGCAATACTGTAAATGGCAAAGTGGTCAACAGTGCACTGCAGCATAATGCAGTAAATCAGTAAAATTGTTGACCGATTAATTCACTGAGCAATAGATATTTCTGGTAACCAGTCCATGCCAGATCACATCGGATACTGTGAATCCAGCTGGTTACCGAATAGCAGCAGATAACCATTTCAGCTTTAGGGTAGGGTCAAGGTATTCAGGCTGTGGCAAAGCCCCACAGAAGTCCTGCTCGAGGACTAAAAGTTATCTTCTGGAATGGCATCTCTCCTACGTCTACCAGGACAAGCACTTTCTGCGGCGGTATCCCCTACTCCCTCAGTATGGGGGACTTAGGTGGCTGCCCTGAATGTCCCATCCTAAGGCAGTTCCTGAACTTGTGTAATGTAAATTAGGCACAATCCCAAACCCCTCCACATGGGTCCCGTGTGAATTCCACGCAGCACAACGCATTCCCAATGGACATGCACACAGCATCTGCAGGGCATGGGATCGCCCCCATTGAATTTTTACATGCTAATATATCCGGATATGATTGCCAGTCATTGGGCGTTTGGGACATTCCCACACAGAAATGGATATTTAGGGAAACTGGATTCATGCAAAGCATGGGTTTTGTCATAATTTAAAGAAAATTAACATTGTTCTGACTTCTGTTTAGGAAAATGATCTGTTAAAACTGTGACTATTTGAAACTGATTTGTGATCTGGATTATTAGTAGTCCCTGTGTAGATGTCTGACAAAGTACAGGTGAAACAGCCAAAGTTAATAGCATATGTCTTGTACCACTGCAGTTTAATTTTCATGGATTTATCATGTATGTGCAGTGTTGGTTGTTTTACATACCAAGGCTGCAGTCCACAAATCACTGACCCATACAAATCTGCAGTGCTTCCGTGGGACTTACTGCAGAGTAAATGGTTTCTGAATTGTGTCCTAAGTCACTGGCATGAAGACCAGTTTCAACAAGAATATTAATCAGAATACTAGATAAATTAATCATTTGTTTAAATACCTGACACCATTTATATTACTGTTCTTTCAGTGACCCGGTGTTTGAAATTGGAATACTGGATATCTTTGGATTTGAGGAATTTCAGAAGAATACTTTTGAGCAGGTAAATGGTTATAATTTTCCTGATTGATCACAAGTATTATTCCTAATTATTTAACAAGATTTTTAGAAGCCCAAACAAGTGATAATTAGAGTGGAAATACAATCGTATGTGAGCTAAGGATGGAGAGAACAAGTGATTGGAACAAAAATAAATCATCATCATCATCCATCATCATCATCACCACCACATTTTCCCAGCATGCCTCTCAATTGAAATAAGTGTTTGACAGAGTTATTCATCATTTTAAAGAGAATTGTAAGCATCTAGAATAATCGGTTGAGGGAACAATAGTATCCATTTTGAAAGACATTCTGAGGAAAGTACTTAATTTTGTTTGGTTTCATACATATGGAAGTGATACTTCAACTAGGTCACCATGTGGGAGGAGAGTAGGCTGGATTAGAAGCAAGATCAAAAGGTCTTCAGATGTCTTGGAATAAAGAATTGAATGAAAATATAACATTCTGTTAAGTGCTGTTATTGGCAGACTCTCTTCTGCCATGACATTGCAACATGTGACTTTTTAAAAAGCTGAATGAAGCTCATAGAAGAAAATAAATTAACCTTCTGCATGGTGACCGATGAAAACATTTAAAAATCAAGCATTTTTTTTTTTTTTTAAATGGCAGGACTTTGTCCATCTTTTGCCTTCGTTCTCCAGATATAAAGAGCTGCAAAATAATACCTTATGAAACAGAATGTACTCAGCATACAGAGCTCAAAAAGAATGTGCATAGTTGTTAGAGATTCATTGTGTGGTGCAGCAGAGGGGAAAAATGAATGAAGTAGGAGGAAGAGAAGTACGATCAGTAGCAAGGAAGCTCAGAATATTTGTTATGGTGTGAATCTGATAGTGAAGTAGGAGTTACCCCCCCTTTCTCTAGTAAACTTGTTATTCTAGGTGACTCCATTTCTTCTGGTCTTTTTGTTCCTAATAATAATCATGAACAAAATTCTCTTTGTTAGGCTTAAAAGCGTTACTCTGTATTCATTTTCTTTGATCTGTATGCTGCTTTTGATGCTAAAGACACCTTACTCTCAAAAACTTTCTTCCCTTGGATTCTGATTATTCTCTCCTCTCTGGGGAGTCCAGTTCCAGCCCATGCATCCTCCTCTCATATGTTTTAGCGTGTAGAGTCTAATGAACGGGCAGCCCCTTGCATGCATTTCTTGTGCATTCAGGTAGCCCCTACTCACAGGTTTAGTGTGATAAGCCTAATACATGGGCAGGTGTTCTTCCCCACCATGCTCCGCCCACCCACCCCCTTCCCAGTCTCCTGAGTCATCATGACTCTCAGCCACGGTGAACCATGGGAAGAAGAAGCTGGACCAACTATTTCTTCATTTCAGGCTATTATGACTCCAGGAGGCAGTCCAGCACCTGCTATCCCTGCCCACCCATCAAGGTTCATATCTTCCAGAAGTTGGCAGCTTTAAATAACCTTTTACTATGCACAGAATGCTGAGTTTATTGAGCAAATTGCATACTTTATTGAGTACCTATAGTGAAAGTGAACGTAAAAATTGAAAGCAAAAGTAATCTTTGCATGTTGTCACTATGTGATTTCTTGCATCCCAGGCTCACTTGAACTGAACGTGCCAAAGAATACCACTGTATAGGCTGCTGCGAATAGGAACTCCTCACTAGAGCCTATACAAATTCTACCCAAAGTGGTGACCATGCCTGCTAGTGCTAAGATCCACAGAGTGATAGGGTGACTGATCACCAAGACTATTCTGTCTGTGCCAAGACCCAAGTGATCCCTTTAGGAGTGGACTTTGACCCAGATCTAGGTGCCCTTCCATCCTACAGAAAAATGAAATGGCTGCCAACTTGGAAGCAATTTTGCCAGGCACCAGTCTGCGCCTCTGAAGCTGGAACCCAAATCTGATTACCTGAAGTAGGGGAATTGGAAATTAGTTCCCTGCCCCTCCGCCCACCAACCTAAAAGCCTGAAATTCACTCAGTGCCCACTCATAGACCTTTTTTGCATGGATGCTGCCATCGGCCCAGTGGGTGGAGCTGGGTGGAGATGGGTGGACGAGCACACCCAGTGAACACCCGGTGGTGCAGAGGCAGGAGATGTTTACACAGACAGTGCCACGGGGGGTTGTGGGACGAAAGGGGAGGGTCCGGCAAACACCCACCCTGGGAAACACTGTGCAAACACCCATGACATTTACATGGACAGCCGAGACAGCGAACGGCGGGGAAACCCCGCCTAGCACAGCAACATGCCAACATGGCTGACTGAGGGCAAAAAAAGCCGCATCACGCAGCTCTGCCCCTGAACTTCCAGACCCTGCGTGCACGGGTTTGGAGGGAGCAGGGATGACAGGAGACACAAAGTAGCGGCCCCCAGCCAGCCCCGTGACAGAGGCCAGACAGCCGGGCGCCACGGAGCCCCCACAAACCAGAACCCGCCCACACACAACCGTGAACACCCCCAGACAGAGAAGGGCTGAATGGCCAAGGAGGCGGGGGGACCCCAGTGTAGGGAAGGGGGGGCAGAGCAGGAAAGGGCATTGGGGAGAAAGGCAGAGCCCTGCAGCAGCAGGGGACCCCAACACAAACACCCAACCCTCCCCCGGCAATGCCCTTGCACACACAATCCCTAGGTCCCCATAGAATGAGCCAGGAACGGGGCACAGGCCGTCATGGCAGCAGGGACAGAAGTATACACCAGAGCTGGGTTGGCAGGGGACAGTGGGGGAGGGAATGGAACCCCACAACATACCAACTGCCAGCAAAGCCGCTGCTTCTCTCCAAACACCAACAACGGATGCACGCAGCTGAAGGGGGAGACCAACACCAAGGCAAGGAGGGGGCAAGGCACCAGGACAACAGACAAGGGAACGGACCCCCAGCCCAAGGGACCACAGGGAAAAGGGGGCACCAAGACAGGGGCGGACGGGGACATAAGGAAGGCAAGACAGTCAGCCAAGTGGCCACAACCCCCATGACAGGGAACCCAGGGTCAACCCCAAAGGATCCGACAGAGCTGCAGCACAACCACCGGGAGATGGGGGGAATGCTAAATACCCGGAACCACCAGGAAACCGGGCACAACCACTGTGAGGTGCCCACACAAGACAAAAGTACAAAGGGAAGGAGAAGACACACCACCGGGGATGGGAGCAAAACCACTTTAATAGAAAAGGAAACGCAAGAGAGGGACAAAGGATCTGGGGAGCCGGCTCAGAGCAGGTTGGTGGAGCTGGCCGGCCATCTGTCCAAGGCGAAGCACGGCCAGGAACATAACCAGAGTAGCTAGAAGGGAGAATGGAGAGGGAGAAGGGGAAAGGGTGCATGGAAACGGTGTGGGTCAGAAGGGGTCAATAAACACACAGCACAAACACCCCGAACATGGACCCCAGGTCACCTATGCCAGCACCCCACCCGCTTGGATCATGCGGGAACACGGGTGGGCAACTGATGGACCAGGAAAAGGCCGGAGTCACGATCAGCAGCCCCTCTCTCCTGCCGTCCATCCATCGCCAACAGTTCAGATGGTGGGAACCAACAGGGGGTGACAGGAGCGGCGATAGGTGGGGCAGTCCCAGTGGGGAGCCCAACCAATGGAAAACCACCACCTGACATTGAGGGTGGTGTGTGCCGTGGCCTGCAGGGCAACAGTAGCTGCTAGGGAGGGGTTGGGGCCAGCACCCTCCCACTTACCGGTGCAAAAAGGAGAGCACTGCCATGGGACAGCACCAGCACACCCATGGCACATGCAACTCACGACAGGCCAGCCAAGTCACTGAGGTGGTTGACAACAACACCACAGGGAATTTTAGGGGGCTGCACAAAGGAAGGGGGCCTGCACAGGGTCGCTGGACACCAGGTGGCCACCGACAGATCAAGGACAGTGCAGTGAACAGGATGCATTGGGCCCCCACCACCACACAGGCCGAATCCACGATCCGTGAGGGAGCCCCCAGGGGAACACATCACACAGCACAGGTTGATACACGTCAGCCCCATTGATCACGAACACAACCCCCCTCAGACCCCGATCACACAAACACAAACATGAGAAAGGATGCAGCCATGGGAGGAGCCATCGGAGTGGCACACTTTCACAAAAACACTATAGGAGGTTATGTCACAGGCAAGGTCTTTATTCGTAATGGAGAGAAAGGGGGGGAAACGGGCAAGCAGAGACCGGTGAATGGGTGATTAAGGGTCTGTGGGTGTTCCACGCAACCATCAGATAGGGGCATAATTGTACCCACTCAAAGAGGGATGGAGGCACTCGTTAACACAACCGGGATGGAGGCGGGAGTATACAGAAGATGTGTTGGGGTCCAGCAGATGGGACAACTGACCAAATGGGTCGCACCGTACAGTGGGGGGTAGCAGCACTGTCTAAGGGGAGGCAAGGCACAGTACAGCCATGGGGAACACTTTGCCATGGAGTGGAAGGTTGGGATGCACAGCTCAGGGAGAGGCCAGCGGATGCTCGTGAAACATCGGCTCCTGGACAAGACCCTCCCAGGCGAATAGCCCCTGCGGAATCCCCGGGAATGCATATGCGCATCCACCATGAACCAGGGCAGGAGGTGGTTCTCTGTGGCAGCTGCAGCCCTGACATCTGGTAGGTTCAGCACTGATCGCAGGGCGCCCAGCTCCAATGCGGTAGGGGTCCTGGTCAGTAGTGGTCCACCAACATTGGGGGGTAGCAATCCCAGCTCCCCAAGAAGGGTCAGGCATTCTGAACACAGTCACGATATGCCACGGGCACGCAGGAGTATGCCGGTGTAGTGGATAGCAACAGGGGGACCCCCAGCCTGGAGGACCAGTACATACTTAAATCGAGCAGTCACCTGGCGAACAGCCAAGATCTCCTGTGCGGTCCACGGCACAACAACGGTGGCTGGATGCCCCCAAAGAGGTTATTGCAGAAGGGTGAAGCCAAGCTCCCCTGCACGTCTCTAGCAAGCTGGACCCCCGAGTGAATGGCCCATCACCCACATGTACCGTGACAGGAGATTGAACCCATCCGTGACTGACAGGGGGTCGCTCAGCAGCAGCAGTTGGACATCGCAGCTCTGCCAGTGTTCCCAAAAGTTTGTTGGCCCATAGCAACCACTCCTCTCTGTCACAATTACCAGCCTCGGGGCCTGTTCCACATCCTGCCATGACCTTTTCAAGGGATGGGTGGTGGATTGCATTGGAGTTCCACAGAGAGCGGCTGGGAATGAGCAATGCGCGAAGAGCTGCACGTCGCTAGCTGGACCTTACACAGCTGATAGTGGGCAGGCTCCTAGGCCCTGTGAATCCCTAAACCACGCACCAGGTGGGCACATTTCAGCAAAAGTGATGACAGATGACCAAGGCCACGGCTGCCTCTAGCACGGAGCTAATGAGGCACTGCATACAGCATATCTTGATTGTGCACAGCTGCACGATGCCATGACCTTCATTCACTGTGAAAGATGCAGGGCTGGTGCTGATGCATCCAGCCCACTGATCGCACAGGGGCATGTCATGGGCACTGGGGGGAAGGTAGGACCCCTTGTCCACTGTGCAGCCCCACTATGGCCCCAGCCCCCTGCTGTTCAGGTGGTCTGTGCAGGTGCAGGGATGTGCTGTCAGGCCAGTGAGTGGAGATCCTGACAAGGTGCGCAGAACACATCCAAAGTACTGCAGCAATCAATGGGCACCAAGCAAGGTCCACCAAAGTACATATGTACATTGCCCGGGTGTGGTGTGTAGAGAGAGGTGGTTGAGGTGTGGTGGGTGAGAGGGGATTGTGAAAGAGAGCTGAACTTGCACAGAGGTGGTGCTGTCCAATACTGGGTGTACTTGCCGAGCATGGGGAAGGAGGGTGTGCTTTGTGGCTCGCCAGTGGCAGTGGTCCCCATTAACTTGGGGCAGCCATTGACCAACAGGGGATGTGTGAAGTACGGTGTGGGTGTACTGGGCACACAGGGCTATGGGGTTGGAGGCACAGGCCGCAGCCGGGTGGTTGGTTAGTGGTCAGCCCAGTGATTGGCTGGGTGCTTTAGTGGGACATCATCACAGCGGTGCAGGCCTTGGGGCATGCCACCTGTTCACTTAGAGGCTAGTTGGGTACCTGTGTAGTGATCCATCACAGGTTCTGGTGGTGGGTGCTCATGGAGTGTATGTTGGTAGTACCATGCTGCCTGATGAAGAGCCCCCAGAGGAGAGAGCCATCCTGCTAACGATTCTGGGCGCTTGCTTCGTGATCCTGGTCCAGGTGTTCCAGCAATGGACCGAGCTACTCCTCCCAGGGCCCTGCTTCTACAACCATGATACATGACGCAGGAGAGTGGCTAACTTGCACTGAGCAGCATTGTTGTGGTGGGCGAGGAAGATAGCTGCTCGCCGACAAGCCATGTTCGTAACAGCAGTGTCCCAGCACATACGACTTGTCCTTTCCCGGTGACCCATCAACCTTTACGGCTGTCATGTGACTGTCCTAACTTGAAGGATGAATTGGATGCGTTCACGCACCAATGAATGGTGGGAGAACATGCTGGCTACCTGGACAGACGAGGAATGGACAGACCACTTCCGCATGAACCTCTCTCTGTTGACTCAGCTCGGTGAGATTCTGAACCCACATCTCCGGAGGAGAGCTACCAATATGTGGTAGCCGCTGCCCCCAGAAATGCGATTGGCCAAGGCGGTGTGGAGGCTGGCAACCCCAGATTCATGTCGAAGCGTTGGGGAATAGTTCGGAGTGGGGACTGCTACCGTTAACAGGGCGCTCCACGACTTGTGTGACCTGATAGTGGAGCTGCTACTCGAGCTGGTCATCGAGCTCCAGGATCTTGAGGTTGTTATCCGCGGCTTTCAGGACATGGGCTTCCCCCATTGTATCGGAGAGATAGACAGCACCCACATCCCTATCATCCAGTCCCCACATGCCAAGACAGACTATCTGAACCAGAAGCAGGCATTCTCAATAAATCACCAGGCCATTGTGGATCACAGGTGCCTGTTTACTGACGTGTACACAGGCCAGTCAGGGAGGAGCCATGATGCACGCATTCTGCGGACGTCACTCTTCTATGCCCGGATATCCGATGGTGAGATTGCCCCCAACCTGTACTGGGTGATTGAGGGAGTATCCATGGCTCCGGTGGTGCTTGGGGACCCCGGCTACCTACTGAGCGCATGGCTCATGAGGGCTTATCCTGTGGCTCGCACCCCAGAGCGCAGTTCTTCAATGAGCGCCTATCGTCAGCTTGGAGTGTGGTGGAGTGAACATTTGACCAGCTCAAAATGCATTGGCGCCTACTCATGAACAGGAGCCAGTTTGATCTCGATTATACCCCCATCCTTGTCCTGGCTGCCTGCATTCTGCATATCTGCAAGACCGGCAGAGCTGCCCTTGACAACCCCCCACCAGTGCAGCGAGTGAGCCCTATACCAACATGTCCAGGGTGGGACATTCTGGTGCATATCGGAGAACAGGGACATTCTCTATAGGTGCATCGTTGCCCAGATGGCAGGCAACTAACCCGTGCCTGTGCATGGCCACCACCACGCCTCCACTGCCTGTGTGACCGTAGCAAATAAACACAGCTATGACCCCGACTACAACATCCTTGTGTCTCATTGATATGGTGCTAGGGAGTGCACACGCATGCATGAGCGGAGTCCCTAGGAGCGGGTTCGTTCCATTCCAGGCAGCCCGTATCGATTACGGCTGTCACTGGATGTCTCTTGGCATATGCAGTGCAACTGCGGTATCGATGTGCTGGCCTGTGCTCTTGTACCGGTGGTTTGTTGTTTCCCCACTGCCTCCTGGCAGGCATGGCCGATTCCAGTCCTTCACCTGTATTGCGCATTGCACGGCCCATTATGTCCGCTACTAATCCTCTCCCAGTGCATGCAGCCCACTGAACAGAACAAATGACATCAAGGTACGATATACAGGTATTTTATTGGGGGATATATACAAGGGGTGGGCTTCACTTCTTGTGGAGTCTTCCTCGGTCCCACTTCGGAGCATCACCAGGGCTCGACTCCCTGTGACCCTTTGCTACAGCTGTCCGCAGCAGGCAGCGGCCTGACGGCCCAAGCTCTCCGTCGTCTACCAGCTGCTCCACTCCAGGCTCCGGTACAGGACTCTGCGATAATCAGGCATATGGTAAGTGCTACACTTTTACCCAGGATGCTCTCCCATCACCACTGCCCTGTTAGCTATCTGGGGGTTTCATGGATCCTCCGGCTGCACACCCACCACCCATCCCTATGCAGTTCGGGGTACAGATTTCCCCCCCCCACGGTTTGTAACCACACTGTGATCCAGCTTACCTGACCTGGTGGGGCAGCTGCCACGGGCGGTTGGTTTCCTGGGGGTGCTGGGATGTTGAGGGGAGGCCGTGGTTCCTGGAGGAGGGGTCTCGGAGGAAGCTGTGGAGGAACCGGCTGTTGTTGGGGGGCTATGTGGGGGGAGAGTCCCTGTATACCAGGCCAGGGAAGGGGTGCTGCTGGGGAAACCAGGGTTGGCTAAGTGCTGGGGAGTGGGCACCTGAACCAGTGGGAGGGTGCCCTGGTGGTAGTCGGCTGCTATTCCTCCATCTGTGGCTGGAGGGCCCATGTCGTGCTGGGGTTCACATAGCAGGGCCCCCAGTGCCTCCCCCATGAGGTCCAGGGCCCATGTGGCTGTTCCTTCCAGCATGCCATGGGCCCTCACCCTCTTGGCCCTGTCGCAGCGCATCTCACGGTGGAGGGTGGCAGTTGGCACCTATCCACAGGTGTTCTGTGCAGGACCGGGTGAGCATTGCTGCCAGCATTTCCCAGTCCCTATCCCCCTCCCCTCTTTGCGCCTCCCTGGTGAGGGCGAACTCCTCTGAGTGCACCTCGGATAACCTTCTGGTTTCCTCCAGCAGTTCCCTCCCCAGTTCCTCTCTCCTCCTCCGATTCCTGGCCCGCATCTCCCGATTCCTCTCAGCGCTGCTGGCGGCAGCACCCCTCGCAGGGCCGGGTCGCTGTTCTGTGGACAACATGTTACCACATAGGTCTTATTCCTTGCCATGTAGGTACCATGTACCCCTAGCGGTGCTACTGTAGTGCCACAGAGACTACCCACCCCCCTTCCGTGTATGTCCCTATGTGGATGCCAGCTGACAGGGTGGGATCCCCATATCCCCATCCCATTTGTCTGATTACAGTGGTGGCCCCATTTCTGCACAACTTATTCCGGTGTTGTTTTATCCCAGTAACCCATTGTGGCCATGACAAGTGATCCTTACTCAGCGGCCGTGTGACCCCACATCTGCATGCCTGTCAGGGGATGTTGACCAGTGTTGTTCCGTGCCCTCTGGCCCTTCCCTGAATTGCATGGAGGTGTCTTACTGGGGGGGGGGGGGCTCCCACTGTGTCGTTTCTGATGTTACATCGCCCCAGCATCACCCGCTTCCCTTCCCTCAGCCGTGTTGGCCTACCATTGTTGTCCTGATCTGCGGGTCTCGGGGGTGCCTACGGTTCCTCCTTGACCACCTCCTCCTCCGTGACCTCTTCCTTGTGCACCTCCAGGTACCCTTGTGCTGTAATGGGAAAAGGGTTACATTGGTACCTGCTGCCTGCCTTGGGCCCTGGTTACTGTGGCCCCTCCCCCCTGGGCCTGTGGCTGTGTTCCTACCCGGATCGTATTCCTCTGCGTCCTGAGAGGCGTCCCAAGTGTCTGTCTGCTCCATGTGCACACACACACACACACCCCGTGGCCTGCCAGTCTGTGGGTTTTGTGGGTGCACGCGGAGGTTGATGTTACTGTGTGCAGTTTCTTAGGATGCCTCCTCCCTCTGTGTGATGGGGCTGTCACCTCCCGCATCTTGGATGGCCTCGCCAGAGGCTGCGTTGTTCCCCTGCTCCTGTGGTTCAGGCAAGGGTGTGTGTGGTCAGGGCCCTCTTTCTGCCCCTGGCGAAGCCAGTGCCGTGTATGCGGGAGGCAACTATATCCCCGTCCATGCAGAGGAACCGGTCCAGCTCATCAAGGAACTCCATTGTGTCAATGACACAGCCGGACTTGAGATTGTTGTCTCTGATATACTTATATCCGGACTGCAAGTCCTTTGCCTGCTGCATCCACTGGATGACATCCCTATTGTACCCCTGCCACTGCATCTCCTGGACAATAGCTTCATAGACCTGTCTGGTCTTGTAGCTGCGCACCAGGTCATGCTGAACCTTTTTGCCCCCCCCCATATGAAGTCCCTGGTCTCTTGCCTCGGCTAGGGTTCCCCCTTTTGGGTATCACATGTGGGGGGTCTTCCAGCTTGCCAGCTTGGGGCCTGCCCTGTGGCTGTGGTGACATCGGAGCTGGTTTTCTACTGTTGGGGGTATTGCATGGGAGTTAGCATCTGTCCTGCGTCCTCCCTTGTTCTCCTATTGGGTGATTCATCCCCTCTCTCCCTGGGGGCACAGCTGGGTTACCTGACTGTCACGGAGGCCCTCCTTGTCGATCTCCCCGGTGATGCGCTGCTCCTGTGTATGGTTGCTCTCCTGGGGAGGGGGGGTAATGGTTAGCTGTAAGCTAACCGGAGCCGGACCCGCTGCCGCCGCCTCCAGACCCTGAGCCAGAGCCCCGGCACCACCAGGTAGGTCAATCCGTGGAGTGGGGTTTTGTTTTGTTTTTTATTTTTTTTTACCAGGCTTGGGGCAGGGGGGGGGGAAGGAGAGCCCCAGCACCCCTTCCACCTGTGCAGCCTGGAGGGGGGAAGAGGGAGGGAAAACCGGGTTCCCCCCTGTCCCGTGCCCCCAACCCAAATGGATTCGGAACCTGAACTTTGTTTGGCCGGTTCGGGCAGGGGGCAGTTCAAATTCAGGATGTTCGCGAACGGGCCAAACACCCCGAGTTCAGGCTGAACGCTGAACCCCCGAACCACGTTCACACATCCCTACAACGAGCCAATCCCAAGCCTCATGTGTATTTCGTGCATACCTCCAGGGGCTGTGGAGATGAAAACGTGCCCACTAAACTGGAAATTGCTGTAGAAGTGCTGTAAAACTGTCGTAAAAAGTGACAAAAACGTCCTGGAAAGTCCTGGGACATGACAAAAAGCCCTGGAAAGTGACAACCTTCCGCCCGCCCCCTGGAAAGTGACAAACATAATTGGGGAAATTGGCAGAAGCACGGAATCACCAGAAACTGACAACATACAGATAGACATTTGGAAGCACTCATGAAAGATGGATATTTCACTTCAGAACAAGAACACTTGATCTCATCTCAGATCTATTTGAGTGCAGCCAGATGAGTGGCCTGGGACCAATCCCTATGCTGCCCTGTGGTGGGCACTCACCCCCACCATACTGCGTGGCCACACTGGCCAGCGCAGGGAGCTGGGCACACAAGCAGGGGGAAGGCAGGCATTCAGACCCATCACAGAGTCTGGAGACCCCCACAGGTGGGGCTGGAAGCTCCAACCCCTGCAGTGCAGCATTGGACCTGTTCCCCATATGTAGCTTTTTGGGGAGCAGAGGAGGGTGTGCGCTCCAACCCCCCGACAGCTGATGGGGAAGGGGGAGCCTGGGAAGAGCATGCACCCCCTTTCCAGGCTCTGCCTCCCCCCATCAGTTGTCAGTTGGGTGAATCGGGAGAGTGCAGTCTACTCCCGCCCCCCCTCCATCCACCCAACTGACAGTTGATGGGGAGGGGGAAGCCCAGAGGAGCCACGCATGCCCCTCTCTCCACCCCAACAAACAACTGATTGGTGCAAGCACTCCTCTAGATCCCTCCTCCCCCAATCAGCTGTTTGTCGGGGTGGGGAGAGAGCAAGTGTGCAGCTGCTCTGGGACCCTCCCCCCCCCCCTCATCAGCCCGGGTGGAACTGTATCCTGCCCTGACTGCAACATGGCTGCAAATGACAAGCATTAGTGCCCTGCCCATCACTCATGGCTCACAGAGTCACCCCAAACGTGGCAGGGCAAGTGTGCCTGTCTACATGGGCTTGCTCTGCCAGGGGCAGCTTTACCCCATATGAGGTAAGGCTGCTCCACAATGAGTCACCCCCAGTGTTTGCACCTTTATTCAGAGCAAGGCCACACACCATCCCCCCCAAAATAGGACACACCCATCTCCCTGGTACCTCATCCCCTTTAGTGCGAATGTGTGGGGGAGGAGGGGCAGTCCCCTCCCAGACAGAGTTTGTATTTTTTTCTTATAGATGAAAGGGTGTATCTGCTAACCCTGCAGTACCCAGTGAACCTGCCCCCCTCTGTTCCGGGGGAGGGGGGTTTCCTATTCCTCCCTGAACACAATGGGGTGGATGAAAGGGGAAGGAAAGGCCTTCACAAGATGACTCTGGAGTGGGGTGGTGGGGAGTATTCATGGGAAGGTCTCATTGACCTGACTGCATCTTCACTGCTCCCAGCTGCACTGCTTTGCAGGCACTGCTGCTTGCCACTCCTGGAGTCTCCAAACACACTGCTCCACTAGAGCCTGCCACATTCAGGGGCTCCCTGCCTGCACTGTCCACTGCTTCTGGCCCACTCCCCAGGGCTTCCAGAATACCGCTCCGACAGGACCTAACAGTTCAGTCTCCCAGCCTGCTTCCAACTGCCTGGCCCTGGCCTCCTCTTATGGCAGGCAGGACTGGAGCACAAACTCTGTGCTCCCCCTCCCACCCTGAAATCCCTGGATCCAACCGTTTAAACTGGCACATGCGCATCAGCCCCTGTCCTTCCTGCAGTGCGATCTTCCACTTGACCCTTGCTGCCTCATTTCTTAGGCCCTTTTCACATAGGCGCCCCCCTCTTCGCACACGTGGGCGGGTGGAGGGGGTGCCCATGCAAACGCCGCATTGGGCGGATGTGCAGTGGGGAGGGGGGCGTTCATAGGTAGGCCACCAGCAGTGGATGGGTGTGTGCGCACGCTCCTGCACTCCACCCATCCACCCACCTCCACCCATCACCCATGCACGGCGCAGCGGACACCAATGCTGGTTGCTCCGTGCGTGGAGGTGGGTGGAGATGGATGTGCATCCATGGGAACGGCCGCACACCCACCTCCACCTGTCGCCATGTGAAAAGGGCCTGAAAAGTGCACAGTGACGAGCCCTCCTACACATGTATGTGGGGGCAGGTGGAGGAAAATTCTGTTGATACATGGATTAGCTTCCAACTTCTTTAGAGAACATAAAACATGGATATTTCTGCAAACCTGGGAATGAAAATGGATTTCCATGTAGAAGTGTGGACATCAGAGGAGTGTTTAATTAAACTAATTATCTTTAAAGTCTATGAGCAGGTTTTTCCATCTGCTTGTACAGCACCAAGCACAGAGGAACATTGCTCAGAAGCTATTATACAATACAGGCAATTAACCAGGCATCAAAGTTAAATTAGAGCTGTCAACTGATTACAAAATTTAGTTGATTAACAGTGTCATTTTTAACAGATCATTTGATCAATCCACTTATTAAGAATTTGAAAAATACAGCACTGTAATATTGTTTTATACAGCATAATTTGTTTTTAATTACTGCTAACTTTTTCTTTTTTTAAAAAGTACACTTTAATTCTTGAAACATTTGAGGATTTTTAGAAATTGTCTGTTTTTATATTTTAAAAGTTTTAGGTTAAAAGGATTTTCTATTTTTTTTTTTTATTTTGCAGGTTTTTTAAAACCATCTTAATCTGAAATCAAGGCATTCATAGATCGATCTGACCAGTTAATTATTTCAGCCTTAGTTTAAATTGTTTCATGCTATTTGTGAAATAATGTTAAATTTCATAGCTAAAGAACTACGTTGTGACTTAAAAGAAGAAACGACTGGTTTTGATTTTACGTTAGTTTTACACTCTCAAATTCAATTGATTTCAGAGCAGTTACTCTTAGTGTGAATTGAGATATGAATTGGGCTTTTGTGCAGCTATGCATAGCAAATCATAGTGGGGCTGTTCGTAAGCCCCATGGACACACACTGAGCACCTAATCTGTGCACAACCCATGCACACCCTCATTACGGGAACTGTGGCACGTGAGCAAACTATGCAGAAACCACGCTGAACTCACATGGTCAGGTATGTACGTGTAAGCATTGCACGTGGAGGATCTGGATTGTGCCCAGTGTCTGCTGGGGCAGTTCGGAATACCGCAAAGTTCCATGTGTTCCATGCTAAAATTGGGCTGTACTGGAGTTGGGAATCATAACAGTAGGGATGTGAGAACACAGTTCGGGAGTTCAGACTGAACTCGAATAGTTCGGTCGATCAAACCAAACTTTCAAACCGAACTTGAATTTGACCGAACTATTCAATTGAATCTGAACTAGTTCGGAAGGCCAAAAAACCCGGTTTTGAATGTACAAACGGTTCGGTTCGGAAGTTCAGAATTCGACCGAACTCAAATAGTTCAGTCAACCGAACCAAACTTTCGAACTGAACTCAAGTTTTGAACCGAACCGAATTTCCAAACTCGGTTCTGTTCGCACATCCTTACATAACAGTCCTTCATGATTTTGGATGAAGACTGTATATTGTACTAAAAAGGAGATTATAACCAAAGAGTGGAATACTTCAATATAAAGTTTAAGGTTGTTATTGCCATAGAGAATGCTACCTATTGCTTTCCCTCACTACAAAATGCCATACTTATTCCTTTAAATTTTAACAAACATATTGGAAAACTTTAGAAGACTGTAAGAAAGGGTATTCTTCTCTCTCTCTCTCTCTCGATATATATATATATATATATCGAGAGAGAGAGAGAGAGAGAGTTTCTCTAGTTACCAGGCTGGAGATGTTCTGAATGTATTGTTTTGAATTTCTCTCATCCCTAAGTAAAGGTCAGTTAGGTCAGGCGTTTTAATCAAATGGCTAAAAGCCACAATATATTGACTAAATCATAATCAGCATTTAAAACAGCTATTTTAAAGGAGAGATTCTGTTGGAAGATACATCAAATGTCTCTTGGAAAAGGAACTGGGACAATTCAGGTCACAGTGTATGTTCACTCGATAGAATGTGTTAGAGTGATAAGGCATATGGGAGTGTTGAAATGCCAAAGACAAACAATGAATTAGTCCAATGATAGTTAATGAACAATGGACAGGATGATAGATGTCATGGAACTGGAAAAAGGAAAGTTAATTATCTCCACACCAAAAGCCTGATTGCTTATGAAAGCAAGATGATTGTGACTAGTCTCTAATTGGAAATGAGTTTTAGAAATCCTGTAGAAGAAAAAGTTAAAGCTTGTGCTAGGCATGCCGTTCCACTGGCTTAGCTTCACTAAACCTTAATTTTAAACCACATGAAGTTATATTAAATAAATTATCACATGGGTTAATAATTTTTTTTTTAGATAATCAATGGTGAAATAGTGTGAATAAATAAATAACAGGGACTGGGGCTGAGATTAATAGTAGACAATTATTGCACTGCATGTTGAAAAACTGATGCCAATAGTGGGATAACAATTCCAGAAAATACAAGTTAAGTCTTGGGTATTGTCAATTTCAGTTACATATTCTTGTCTTTTCCAAAGTAGTAGTGATTTATTTTTATTTTATTTTTTAGATTGCATCTCAATTTGCATCCACCAATCTAAGCACATTTTACTTACTTACTCTAAGCACATTAATTTATTCTCTATAGAATAAATTGTTGTAAAAAAGATATTCCATTGGTCAGCAGAAAAATATTGCATATATAATGTGCAAGTTGATCATGGTCTTTATTGAATCATTAGTGGTAAATCTGAGATTGATATTCTTACCAACTTTCTGCTTATATAACCCCATTTTAAAACTAAAATATAATCTGTTGAACTCAGACATCAGCAAAGACATGCAAGGTGTATAAAATATAAATCCGAATTGTGATTCCATCCACAGAATGGCCCCACCTGGGTTAACAACCAACACAGTGTAAGAATCTCTGTTCAGAAGCCATAAGAATGAGTGGCCCACTATTCATAAACTTGCAGTGGTTGCTAAACAGCATTTCCTCAAAGAAACATTTACAGTGTTTGTCATTGTAAAGAACAATAACCCTAGCTATAGAGGACCTTTTAGGAACTGAGCCTTTTGTTCATCAGAGTGAGGGTTCAGAACAGAAAAAGGATGACCAGAAAGACACTGAAGATGCCGAGAAGACAGCCGCTAGGTTTGTGATAGCCAATGACTTGCTGTAATGAGGGACATTATGGGTGTTTTCAGACACAACATTAAATCCGTGGAAATCCATTGTGCATTGAAATCACTGACTTCATCCAGGCCATGTACAGATTTTTATGCCCCTGCATGTTTTTGTGGCTGCCAGATAGTCCCACCACCTGTTGGTTGGGAGCTGACTCTTGATACAAAGGGTCTCTATAATATTACAGCCATAATCCAGAAGTGAGGTAGGAGGCTTATCTATGCTTAGCAGCTGCATGCAATAACACCAGCATGCCTTCTGCAGCCATGCTTTCTGGGATCCATTCATAGCCCATATGAAGCACACAACACAAAATGTTTGTACAAACAGATATAGCAGGAGAATTTATGTTTACCAAGCCAGTGAGTATCAGTATGTCTTTTAGCACCCTGTAGCAAGGGTGCTTATTGCAAGATGGTTGAGGGAGTATTCCTTGTGTACAATATAACCATAAGATGCTCATTCACATGACCTACACATTTGGTTGCTTTAGGGACTTGCGTCCTCTGCACCAGCTGGTAGGACTGGGAAAGGTTGAGAGAAAGGAGGGGCATGGTCTATTTAGATGAAGAGATTACAGTGTGATCGTTCCCAGTGTAACGAGACATTAACCTGGCCTTTTCACCCCCATGCACAAGAGCTACTACAGATATCAAGTCCCACCTCCACACACCTCAAAGCAGAGCTCTTGCTGCACCTTATATCTGCTGCTACCCCTGTCTCTTTGATCAGCTGTGTCATTTCTTACATATTTCTTCTTGTTGGTTGGATGTGATTCCTGACATGTTCAGCCTTCATAATAAACTATTTATTCTGGAAGATGAATATGTCAAAGTGTTATGATCCAGTAAAATGCATTAAACTATGTTTTATTTTGATGTTGGGGAAAATCATTGCTGAAAATAAAATAATTTGTCCGAAAGTTATATTCACTTTGTGATGGATGAAATACTGTAGAAAGGTTGTGCATCAACAAAATGGATATGTAATCTTCCTCCAGCAGCATCCATCTTCCTATCCCCACACACTTTCTAAACTGCAAAGGCTTGAGCCAACTTGGAGATCTTAAGTGAGAAAAGCATCGGGAGGCAGTTTGAAATCTTTTATTCAAGTAATGTCTTCCACATTTTTAAAAAAAAAATCTGTTCATATGCAAAACCACTTGAAGGAATATTCTATTTCGAATGGAAATTGTGTCCCCGCTGGGGAGCATTCTTTAGGTTACTGATATTCCTAGAATATTCCTTAGAAATTTAATGCAGTATTTAGTTTCCATTGGTAGGAGTTTATCTGCCAACTGTGTTTGCAGGGTCAGGCCCACCCTTGTACCCTTTTCTATAAGCAGACTCCAGGACCAGTATTTCCATTTGTGCTTACTACTCCATCAGCCCAGACCCATCACCAAAGAACAGCTTACAAATAGTGGCCCCTCCTGGACCTCTTCTCCATGATGAGTCCAGCCTCTTGCTTTTGGATGTGAATCCATTCCTGGGATCCCAGCCTCTTCCAGTGCCTTGTGACCTCCCTCCCTAGCCAGCTTCCCTCCAGCTTCATTTCAGGAGCATTCCTTGTTGGAGCTGAAATGGATAGTTCCGTAACTGCAGTTAATAACCAAAATTCGGACTATCCAATCAGTTAAAGGATTGTAGGTCACGTACTGCAGCATTTAACCAATTAACCAAAGCATACATTAATACTGCTTTACGTTACCACATAACCAATTTACGATGTAACTGATGTTCCATTTTTCGACATTATGTCATTTCTGGTTTACTTCCAGACCAATAACAATGCAGCATCCAGCAGATTTGAACCAGGCAACCAGTGGGAAACTGAGTTAAATTTGAAACCGGGGCCTGGGGGATAAACAGGAAAGGAATTATGGGCAGACAAAATTAGTCAGTAACCACAGAAGGGGCAGGAAAACAGAATGTGACAACATGGCAAACTGCACAAAGCAATAATATGGCAATGCAGTAAATCAGCTAAACTGTTGAATAATAAATAGATACCACTCACTAACTAATTGTTGCCAGTGTAGATCAGTTACGGAAAATCTGATGGTTACCACGTGGTTAACCTTTGGTACATTTCATCTAATACATTTTATTTAAGTAAAAATGACTACAAGATACTGCTGGTACAGAAAGGAGTATAAAGGAACAAAATCTAAGAAATGCACAAATAATAAATATTCAAAGTATAAAATATAAATATTAGAAACTGGCTTGGTAAATTGCATATGCAAAATACTTGAGGGCTTCTACTAGTTGTAATGCAGAACATGATAAGGAAAAGGGGTCTCCAAGCAATGAACTTTCTGTGTCAGTAGGATGATAAGGAGAAGAGAGGAAAATACCAAAAAGTTTCTTCCAGAATTAGTGACTATCTGCATTGGAAGGGAGATTAAATTAGCATCTCAACTGATTCAGAATAAGCAGAAGATGATTCTGTCTTTCAGTTTCTCTGGGTTACTTCTCTAACCAAAGCTAGAGCTCACCTTTCCAAATTACTCTTGGCAGAGGATCTTCATCATCCAAGCTTCTAGCACACAGCTTGATAGATGTGTTGATTTGACTGCAGTAAGCTTTACTCAACATGCTGTATACACATTCCCGGAGAGTGCTAATCTTTTTGCATGGGCAAAGGATGTGAAGGAGATTTTCTAAGGGATGGTTACATCTGTGGTATTCAGGATGATTGACAGTCTTCCAGTTTTCATTTTACACTCTCCCTGGTATCCAGCAATAGGCTTCAGATTTTATTTTACATAAAATGAAGGAAATTAGATTGTTTCCCAGTTGTCCTGGAGATCAGTGCCTATTTCTGACTCCCACCAGTACTTGGATTTGAACTTGGATTATAGACACAGATTATTAGATGGATATAGGCTGAGCTGTACATTTTAACTATAACTGCCCCCAAAGCAAGGAGGGGGAAGGGGAGAGGCATCTGGTTAGGACACTTTAAATAATGTAAGAATAATCTGAGGGTTGTTTTTGGCAACTACCACCAAATTTTAGGAATTATATCAAAAGAAATAGTTACATTTATTTTGGGTTCTTTTAAAAATAGTTAGAAGTCAAGATACCAGTTGACTTTCTTTTTTAGGAAACCTATCTTTTATTCTTTGAAGGATTCCAATTTGACAACCAAGATGCAAATATTTTGTGGTGGTAGAAAGAGGTAGATGGTATTATTATATAAAAGCATGTACATTTCATATAATTTCTGTTTATTCATTTTTTTAATGATCACCCTTAATTATCTGTAGAGATTAAATATTTATTATTATTTATTTATTTGACTTGTATCCCGCTCCCTCCAGCCCTAAAGCAGCTCGGGGCGACTGGAGGAAAGACTTGTTATCTATGATGAAATTGACAGATTTTACCTATTATTTGCACACTATATGTTTGAACAGCTACTTGTGAGTACCTCATTAAAGTTAAGTAACTCAGAGGTACCATTGCAGGGTTTCCCTAAAAGCATCAGATAGACGTTGGTCTTGTTGAGATGTCACATAACAAGAACGTAAAATCGCCATAGCTAGGGTTAGATATCTGGGATCAATTTCGGTGGGTGTCATCCACTGATGTGGGGGATGTTCTTGGGGCGGTTAGAGCCACATATTGTGAATTAGATCCATGCCCATCCTGGCTGGTCAAGGCCAGCCAGAAGATGTTGCGATTGTTGCTGGCTGGGTATTAGGAAGGGGGGAGGAGGGATGTAGGGGCAAGGTGCCTCTCTAGCCCTGAGCTCTTACCGCCTCTTCCCTCCATGATCCAAAGGAGGGCTCCCTGGTATTTAAGGACCCTCAGGATCATGTTCAGGCAATCTCTCCTGAATGAAGAGAAACCCAGATCATGATTGGGTAGGGAGAGGAGGTTCCCGTGGGAGGGGAAGGGAAAAGGTGGAGCAGCCTGAAACACGCTGTACTCACGCACACCGAAGCCCTTTGCCAAGGAGTCCCAGGATTCGTGTTGAAACCACCGATTGGGCCAGGGGTGTTGAAAGTGAAGGGAAGGAACAGGGAGGGGGAAGGGGAAACACACACTGACTGACTCACACTTCCACCTCCGTGTACTAACCCGGGAGGGAATGGGGGGGGGGGTGTTGGAATACATCCAACACATGTCTTCACTCCACACTCTTGTTTCCCTCACCCTCCTGTCGCCAAGTAGCACAAGCACCCACACACACTCATTCTCTCTCACTCCCTGGATTCGGTACGTCGCTTCAACAATGAGCAAATTGGGATTCTTGTTTGGCTATTTGAGCACGCAAACTCCAAGCGAGATTAAATCCCGCGTTCAACAAAGATCTAGCGACATAGCGATCCAGGGGATCTGGCTGCCCTCAAAGATTGGAAGGTGGCCCCAGGACTTGCAATGAACAAAGTGTATTTTGGAAGGGAACTATATCTGGGTATACTGGGGAGTCCTCGGCTGAGACGGCAGTACACCCTTTTTTTATTCAATCTCACCCCATCCTCAGTGGTAGAGGGTAGGTACGCAAAAGTCCCCTACCAGGAGCAGAAGTGTTCATGCTTATTGCTTGAGGTAGAGTCCATGGAGCACCAATTATTTAGCTGCCGTTACTATGTCCACCAGAGGGTGACTTGGTTGAACCCTCTGTTGGAGGGCAGAGGACTTACCCGGTTGCAATCTCTAATGTACTTAGCCAGTCTCTCAAACCCCAGTGATATTACATCCTTGGCAACATTTCTTACTCTAATAGCTAAGAGGAGAGAGAGGATCAGATCCCAACTACAAGTAATGCAGTCAGTAGAGAGTTGGGAGCTGGGGTCAAAACCAGCCTAGCGATAGGATGGGTTAGCTGGTAGCCATTTTAATAAACAAAACTTACCCTCTAAAAAGTGCATTAAACTAATTTTATTTGCAATTACTTAAGTACCTTACTAACTGCTTGATTGTTGGGCTTTTCCTAACATTTGTATGTTTTTGATATATGAAGGCCATGGCGAAAGCCCGAGCCAATAAAGTACTTACTTACTTACATTCTCTCTCACACACACTCTGTCTCTAAGTCTCCAAGCACAAACTCCAGATACTGCAAGTCCAGGGCCAGCCTCTTAATATGATTACCGGCAGGGAATGGAAGCCCCGCCGGCCGTTTTGTACTTTCCACCAACCCCTCCCAGCTGTTGTTCATTTCCTCTAGCTCTGGAGCCACTTCCGCTGCTACCACAGCGAGGCAGCTCCCAAGCCCTGCGATGCTGCCGAGGCGCAGCCGTGCGCTGCACTGCTACGGAGCCTCAGGTTGCCTGGCAACCCGTGGCGTGTGTGACGCACATGGTGCGCCCTCCTGCGCCGAGGCATGTTGCCATTCAGGGCTTCCCCAATGGTGGTGCTGCAGCCCAGGTCACTTAGCAACCCGAAACGCATATCACCGGCCCTGGGCCCTGACACTGGGGTGGTCAGTGACTCCCTTTAGGAGAACAGGATCCCTGGGTGCCTTAAGGAGGCATTGGTGTGACCTCTGCTCAAGAAGGCATCTCTTGACATTGACTCCCTCATCAGCTATCAGCGTGTTTCTGGGTGGTGGCTTAGCAGCTTCAGTAACATCTGGACCGCATCAGTTTTCTTGATCCCTCAGTCTGGTTGTCACCCGGGTTATGGTACTGAGACTGCGCTTGTGGCCTTGGTCGATGACCTTTGCCATGAATTGGATTGGGGCCAATCAACCTTACTGATCCTGTTAGATCTGTCGGCTGCTTTTGACACGGTTGATCATAAGATGCCAGTGGCCCACTTGCAAGACCGGGCAGGGGTGGGTGGAATTGTTCTTGAATGGTTCCACTTCTTCCTGTCCAGGAGGACCCAGTGTGTGGTACTGGGGGAAAATTTGCTGTCTATTCTGTCCCCTCTCTTGTTCAATGTGTATATGCAGCCTTTGGGAGAGGTGGTGAGAGGGTTTCATGTTTGGTGTCATCAATATGCTGATGACACCCAACTTTACCTCTCTTTTTCAGCTGACCTAGACCCAGCATTCTTGGTGCTTACTTGGTGTCTGGCTGTTGTGGAGGACTGGATGAGGGTGAGCCGTCTGAAGTTGAAGCCTGACAAGACGGAGGTGATACTGGTGGGAGGGACTGGGGAGTTGGATGGAAACTCCCATCATTAATGGGGTTTGCCCCTCCCTGTCCCCCCCAGGTTCAGAGTCTGGGGGTGCTCCTCGATACACAGCTCCACCTGGATGCCCAGGTGTTGGCAGTGGTGAGGAGCGCTTTTTGTCAGTTACACCGTATATGTCGACTTCGGCCGTATATTTCGGACTCTGACCTGGCCACTATCATCCATGCCTTCATCACCTCAAGACTGGACTACTGCAACACGCTCTATATGGGGCTACCCTTGGTGGTAGTTTGGAGACTGCAGCTGGTGCAGAACGTGACAGCCCATCTCCTTACAGGGACGAGATGCCAAGAGCACATAACACCAGTGCTCCATTCATTGCACTGGCTGCTATAGTCTTCCGGGCCCAATTCAAGGCGTTGGTGTTGACCTATAAAGCTCTACATGGTCTGGGCCCCACCTACCTGCAGGACTGCCTCATGCCCCGAGTTCTGGATTGGCCCCTGCGGTCTGCCAGGAGTGCCCTCCTTAAGGTCCCCTGGATGTTGTGCGTGGCAACCATGGAGAGGACGTTCTTGGTGGCTACACTGAGGTTGTGGAACTCCCTCCTGGTAGAGGTTCATCTGTCCCCGAACCTTTCCTCCTTCCATCAACAATGTAAGATCTGACTGTTCTGCCGAACTTTTGGTGGGGGAAATGGGTAGTGGGTGTGGTGGGGGGTTGGGTTGGGTTGGGTTGGCAGAGTATGTTTTTGAACTCCTGCAAATTGTATTTATTGATGTTGTGGACTATTTATTATGAACTGCTTTTATGTATTTATATGTTTTATGAGCCTTTCTGTTAGCCGCTCCAAGTTGTCTGAGGCAGAATGGCTGTGGGGTATAAATTTAATAACTAACTAAATAAATACGTTTGTTGTAAATGGCTCCCGAACCAGGACTCAGCCCACTCACCCAGAAATAGGAACGACATGGAAGTCTTAAGTTTATCCCAATAGAATATCAATATGTTTATTCAAAGACAATGCTGAAAGATATGTATCTAAGAGACCAAGTCTGGAAAACCATGGTTACACACGAAGGAGAAAGAAGGGAGGGTTACAAGGGAGGAGTTTCCAGTTGGTCATTTTTATCTGCAAGTGAGGATGCATAAAAATATATCATTACAGAGCTGAGGAATATGGTAATGAAATATGCAATGAATATGATAATGAGAAGAGATTACATTAAATATTTATCAAACCTGTCATTTGAGTGACAGACATAGAACATATTTTGAGAACATTGGTTTCACAAACATAGCTTTAAGCTATCCATCCTTGAATATACAGACTGTCTTCTCAGAAGGCTAGGGCCAGCTGTGACATTGAAGAAAGAGCTGAAGTAAGTAAAGGTCCAGCTTGTTATCCGAATTACCTTGAATATAGCTGATTGCTTTCAGCTTGTTAGAAGCTGGCTGGCTTCAGAGTTACTGTGAGAACAGAGGTGTAATGAGTTTCATCTCTGTTGAACTAATCTCAGAACAACTTCATAGGGGTATGTTACCACAATGTTGAGCATGGTATTACCCTTTAAGCGGCCACATGATACTATGTGCATGGCATGAATACAGGGTACAAGTCTTACCGCATAATATCATTATGGCTGAACTCTTGTGTACATCTTGCACACACAAAGCCTCCAGTAATCCCACCGACAGTTCCTAAGTCTTTGTGTCTTGTTCATAAATGTCACAAGGAGGCATGCACTGAAAGAACAAAGAATTACAGTGTCAGCTCAACACTCCAAGTAATGGATAGTGATGGGCAAGATACTAATGGTAGGTACCGTGGTGCTTAGCAAATACTATATTTGCATATTATTTGCAAATTCCACATAACAAATACTGATTTCATATTGCTTGAAATCATCAGATATGGACAATGCCCTTGTTGCCATCTGTATGGAAATGCCAATTTGCAGTGCTGTAGTACATGAGAGTAACCAATGGAAGTGTGGAAATAATCATTTTTAAAAAGGAGTGGGAGGAATACCAAACATTGTTATTAATCTGAAGTTATTTAATCAGTTACCAAACAAACGGGAAAGCTTAAAGATATTGTTTAATTTTTTTAAATGTATTAATTTTTTCTTATCAATGTAATTTCTCTTATTATTTTGTACTGTGTTTTATATGGCCCTATAAAATGCATTACAAAATAAAAATCCATTCCTTCAGGCCTCGCTCATATATGTGATGAGAGGCGGAGTAGATGGGAGTAGAAGTAAAAGTCATACATTGTTAGGTATAAATTTAGTTTTAGTGTATGACCTTTAGGCCGTTAGGCCTCAAATTGGCCACCAAAATTGATCTTCTCAGGCCCAGGCATTGTTACTATTAAGAAATAAATGGACAGATCAAGTGGGACAGGAGTGTGAGAGGCTTAGGGAGCAAGATCCTATGCTGTCTCTGGCTAAAGGAATAATAGAGTCCAAGGGGGATATTATTGAGGATTTCGAGAGATTAGTAGAGGTATTTCAACCAGCTTTAACTACCTTAAGACCTGCCAGGCCGCTATTTCATTCCAATCCTGTGTGGTTTGATAAAGAAAGCCGGCTCTTTCGGCGACAGGTGAGAAAGCTGTCCAGGAGATTCCTCGGTGCCCCGTCCCAACCTAACAAAGACGCTTTTGGGGAGGCTAGGACCCAATATCGCAGGCTTCTACGACACAAAAAGAAGGATTTCTTTATAGCTCAGTGGAAGGCTTTGGAGGTTGTAGTCCAGGAAGGGGATGATAAAAAATTCTGGGCTATTGTCCGTATAGCCAAAACACGTAATCATCAGGGGAATGCAGCCAATATATCTAATAAGGACTGGGAACTTTATTTTACAGCCATGTTTTATAGCAACCCCGTCCAAAAGACCCCGGCAGTCCAAGGAATTGATCTTCTCCCTTCCTGGGAGCCTGTTTCATCTGAAACTGTAAAGCAACTGATTTTGTGTGCAAAATCGGGTAAATCCCCGGGAGGGGATTTTATCCCGGTGGAACTCTTGAAAGCGCAGTTAGACTGGTGGTCTGAGATTCTGGCCACAGTATTTACATTGATTAATAGTACGGGATATATCCCAAAGAAATGGTTGGCTAGTATAGTCATTCCTATTTATAAGAAAGGTGATCCTCAGCAGCCAGAGAACTACAGCCCAATAAGTTTATTGAGTGTGATTGGCAAAGTCTGCGCTAGATTTCTGTTGGGGAAACTCCAGGAGTGGGTAGACCGAGAGTCCTTTCTTGAACCTGAACAGGCAGGTTTCAGAAAGGGTATGTCAACAGTCAGCCAGATCCACATTCTTACGTCCCTAATAACAAAATACACCGGTCATAGGAGCAAACTAGAAGCTCAAAGCTTTATTTGTGTTTTGTCGATCTGCGAGCCACATTCGACTCCATTAATAGAGATAGACTGTGGCATAAGCTAGGGAAGGCCTCAATTGATCCCCGTCTTCTTTACTTAATTAATAAGCTTTATACTGAGAATAGTATACAAGTGAGGACTGCTCACTCCTTACCGTTAACTTCAACAATCCCGGTTAAGAAAGGGGTCAGACAGGGATGTATCCTGGCCCCGGCCCTATTTAATTTTTTTTTCAACGACGTAGTGGCATTTTTGAGGGATGAGTCTCTCCACCCCCCGAAACTAGGGCTTAGGAAGATTGCGATTCTACTTTATGCGGACAATGCAGTCTTAATTTCGCAGACCCAGATAGGTTTACGTAGGGCCCTCCAAAAATTTGAGGCTTACTGCAATCGTGAGTCATTGTCAGTAAATTACGATAAAACTAAAGTCTTGATTACTGGAAGAAGGAATAGCGATAAAACACTTATTTGGAGGATGGGTAATGTATCAATTGAGCAGGTTAAAGAGTTTAATTATTTAGGGGTTTATACAGCAGCGTCTGGCTGTTGATCTAACCATTTTATCCATGTTGAGCAACAAGTAAATAAATCTTTGGCAGCTATAATCTCTTTCTTCTATAAGTAGGGAGGGAGGCCAGTTGGTCTCACCAGCCCTTAGACTTTTTGCGACTAAGATAATTGCACAGCTCCTTTATGCAGTCTCTATATGGGGTGGGGACTTCCTAGATAAACTGGAAAAGTTTCAAAATAAATTTCTTAGGATAATTCTAGGCACCCCCAGGGGAACCCCATCAGTTTTACTTCGGGCAGAGGTCAAGGTGCCATCGATTAGAGCCAGGGACTTAGTTGCTGTGATCTCGTTTTGGCTCAAGATCACTTTATACAGAATAGGGAATTGTTCTCTTCTAGGAATTGTGCAGGGGTTAAACTCAGATTGGTCGGACAGGATCAAGGAGCAAGTACATAGGCTAGGCTTCTCTATCAAGTTTTTCAATTCTTATGATTATCCTAGGGCAATAACTATGGTTAAAGCCAGGATAGCAGACCAGGATTCCCAACTGATACAAAGTGAGATTAGGTCTCAGAAAATTGCTCCTGATTACCGATTTATTCAAATGGATGATAGCCTCAATAGTTACTTAATGACGTGGAATGAACCCCACCTCAGACGTGTATTTACTTTATTTCGTTTTCAACTCTTTCCTTCGGCTTGGACGGAAAGCCAATACAATGGCATTGATAAAAGTATACGATTTTGTCCTTTATGTGACCATGGGGTAGTAGAAAATTTGCAACATGTATTATTATTCTGTCCAGCATATGAGAAGAGTCGTCAGTCTTTATTGAAACCCTTATTAAGAGACATAAATACATTGCAATGGCCTATTTTACGCAAGAAATGGCTGTCTCCTAGAACCTCGGAAATTACTAAACTGCTGGCAAAATTTTGTTTTAGTGCTTTGGCTACCCGGAAAAGGTTGACCTGTGGTTATTAAGCAAAAAGCTTGGAAAGAAAATGCTTTAAGTGGGACTAACTCTTAAGCTAAGCCTTCATATGCAGTTAATCTATTGTGTAACGGTTCTCTGAGTTTCTAGTGGATTTCTGTATGTAATCATTGATAAGTAATTACCTTGTGGAAATTTTTTCATTTTCCTTCTTGTGGCTTCTAGGCCTTTTGCTGTGTAATATTTAATTTTTGCTAAATTGTTTAGGACCTACGGTCAACAATAAAGTTTTAAGTCACTAACTTTAGGCCATTCTTAAATGAGACACATCCACCCCCGACCCACCCAAGCACTCATCTGAAGATAGTGTGGGTGGGCGTGTTCTCTTGTGATCCGCCCACTCATGCCCATACAAAGAGTATTGGGGGGAAATCCAGGAGGCTTCGTGCTGGGGCAGGAATGGGCAGTGCATGGGTAGGGGGTGCATGCCCATCCTGGCTGGTTTAAATTCCACACAATCACTGGCGGTGCATATGACGCACACAGACCTACTCCCCAGCCGTGCCCATTTAAAAACCACCTCCCCTCTCCTACTCTCATCACATATATGAGAGAGGCCGGGCTGCCTGGCAGGAGGGGCGGGGTATAATTTTTTTAAATAAATAAATAAATGGGGCACAGCATTGCCTCGGTGCTTTACCTGTCAGCCCCAGGGTAAGATAATGACCCCTGGGCTCTCTGTAAGCTAGTGTAGCATAGAACAGCATCCAAACTGTTCTAAAGTTAAGACTACCCGGTGGGGTCAATCCCATTCCCTGCATGCTCTGCGCGCAACTCACATATACACACGTGTGCAAACCATGCACATATACATAGAGAACACATTGTGCCACGCGCAACCTGCACACGACCCACATGGTCCTGTGCGGATCTCACACACATCCCGCTCGGAATTGTGGCCATTAGCTGGACGGTTCATCAGGACATGTGGTCAGCAAATGGATAGGAATGGATAAAAGTAGGATATACGTTTCCATTGAAAAGTAACTTTCCACTGGAAATATATTTTCCAGGTAAGGTCATTTCTAATATAGCAAGTAGAATGTGATTTATACGTTTTCAATAATTTACTATGAGTGTCTTCTTGATCAGAGATACAGCTGAAATAGTTATCTGCTGCTATCTGGCCAGATCCATGGTATTCAACCTGCTCTGGAAAGAATTGTATATTGAGCAGTATCTGTTTATTGTTTGGTGGATTAACCCATTAACTGTTTTACCAATTTACCATGTTACCACAATGCACTGTTTACCATTTTTCTATTTACCATTTGCCCGTAATTCCTTTCCTGTTTACTCCCTCTCCCTTTTCTCCCACCTCTGGGCCTGTTTTCAGATTAGTAACGGTAACATTTGGTTGCACAATAATGAGGTCATACGGTAATGGTACTACAGTTAATCACTGCAGTGTTATCATGTTACTCAGTTTTTCAGTTAGCCATCATGATAGTCAGCTAACAGCCAGATAACCGCCAAACTACCTGTAATGGCAAATATTAACAGTGGATAAAACATTTACTATTTGGTTCAGTTCCAATCACGGACAAGCAGATTTTCTGTAAGTTGACAAAGGCAACTGTTTTTGTTACTTCCAGCTCCACAATTCCATGAATAGAGGGTGTTTTCAAACATGATGATACCACGGGTGGCCACGCTTTCACCGACGTGGCCACCTGCAGTGACATCATGTTTGATCTGGCCTGCCAAATGTTTCTGTGGACGGGATCAGGGCTCACCCTGGACCATGGCAGGGTTTATCCTGCGCTGTGACTTGGTCTCCCCGCCAAGCCACAAGCAAGGGCTAAGCCCTTCCGTGGCCCAGGGAAGCTATCCCCATATCGGGGTAGCACAGGCCATCACATGTGATGGCCTATTCTGCCAGACACTAGACTGGGGCTGAAGCTAGTCTGGGTGGGTGTGGCAACCTCATAGGTTGCACTCAGCAGAGCAGGGGGCAGGGCCATGTGGACCACATCCACATGTCACCCACCCTCTGCCCGCCGCCTCTCTAGCTTGTGCTCATTGGTTCAGTGGCCAGACCAGATCCTGCCCAGAGTGAGGGCAAGATCAAAGCATGGTAGTGCCATGCGCAATCATATGTAAAACCACCCAGAGTCCCACCATCACCACCTTCCCAATGTGGCGATATTACAAGGCTCCCTTGCAGTGCTGCATGTTGTCACAGTTCTCAGGCTGCCAGCTTGCCTTTCCCAGAGAGCCTCTGCAATGCTGATTGCTCTCCCTGGCTCTAGCTGTAAACCAGCTCCTTAAGAGAGCTCTCTGAGCTGACTGCTCTCTTCCTTCCCCAGCTATAATTACCACAGCTCCCTTGTAGTGCTCTGTTGATGCCAATTTTGACTTCTTAAATCTACAGATCAGTGCCAAAATTGCTGTAGTGGGAAATTCCCCTCTGACTGCCAGAGGAAGTTACAAATACATCCTGGCCAAACTGGGATATTTGCCATTAGGATGAAAAGTTTAAAACCAGGACAATATCAAGGATTTGAACTACTTTGTCTCCATCTTAGGAAACTGATGGACACAAAGGCCCTTTTCACAGAGACACTCTAACACTGATAAAATGGGTGTTACATTTTATTATGCATGTTGCAGGCCTGCAGGTGTACTCTATGGGTGCCCGAGAGATAAATTTCAACTTTTTCTTGGTTATCAGCGGACAATCGTGATTCTCCTCTTGGTTTTAAACAAGAAACAATAAACAAGAAAATTGCCACCTCTCGACAATTCTGTCGAGAATCTTTTCTCGAATTACTGTTTACTGAATTTTCATTTACCATTTGATTGCTGGTTACCGTGTTACCATTTACCAGGTTTTTGTTTACCGGGTGAGCCAAATCCAATAACCAAAACATGGCAACCAATAATCAATAAACATGGTAATAAACCAATAACCAATAAATGCCAATAACCAATAATATAAAACAACAAATAACTAATAAACTAATAACCAATAAACATGGTCATAAACCAATAACCAATAAAAACCAATAAATCAATAACCAATAAACACAGTACCAATAAACCAATCACCAATAAACATGGTAAATGGGAAATCACAGTAACCAGTAAACATGGCACATGGTAAATCGGGATACCAATACAACTAATAAATGGCAAAAACCCATGGTAACCGATAAACAGTAAATTGCAGTAACCAATAAATTGAGTTTCATCCAAGATCTCAATTGGAGTTTGAAAAAGCTGCGAATTCTCAGCAGCAGTTCTTGATTCCCATGAATTATCTCAAGAATCAATTTGATTCGCGTTTCAGCACCAGTTGCTACCTATTAAACAATAACTTGGCAGACTGGGGTAAAACATATGAGGGGTAAACAACCAACCAGAACAAACCGCGAACCACACCCCTTTCCACCAGCATGTCCAGTGCCTCGGCTCACTAATCCTGAATGGAGATACCAGTCCATTCACCCAGCACCCAGACAACCCAAATTGTGGTCCTGAGGAAAGGGTGATGGTTCTTGCACCAGCTAGGGACCGTATATATCTTGCATAATAGTACAGTCCCTGCCAACCCAAGAGTTGGGCAAGGCCGTGGGTCGCTTTTCCCCTGATCAGCTTACCCTCCCCATACTTCGTTAGGAGTTGCCTCAACTGTCATATATTCCTTTCCATTCCATGTTCCATTCAAATTCCGCTGGAGGGGAGGGGGGGGGCTGCTGGGCTGGGGGGCCACTGGGAGGGG
>QEPC01004661.1:404638-436952 GCA_003113815.1 Sphenodon punctatus | reverse complement strand
TGAAGAAGCCTTACTGTAGGATGCATAGCAAGGGACAGAGTGATTTTGGGTTGGGGGCCACTGAGCACTGAAACGGAGTGATTTGGGGAGCCAGAGCACTGAAATGAGGGCCAGTACCCCCACCAGTGGCAGTCTCCCCCCTGCCAGCCCCCCATAAGCTCCCACTCACCCCTGCCAGGCTGCTGAGGATCTGAGTCTGGGGACTCAGCTCTGATAGGCCCCAAATCTGGTGCAATCTGCCCGCTCCAAGCCACGCCCCCTTGGCCCGTTTCCGGCACGCCGGTGGCTTTGCCACGGCACAGGGCCACTAAGACTATATTTTCCCAGGCCACTTTGATTTCCCAGTCCGCCCCTGCTCTCTCACCATGGGAGGCAGGCGGTCCTTAGTTGTGTTTAGCTCCTTCTCTCCAATCAGAGGCAGGATCAGGCTTTTGACTGACAGCCCGAGGAGCTAACCCCAGTCCTGGCTCCCAGATCTGTTCCTGCCTTCAGCAGAGCAACAGGGTCGTTTTTCTTTTTCTTTTCTTCACTTTTAGAGTAGAGGGGGAGCACCCTGCTCCCTATTTATTCCCTAGAGAGAATTTTTGTGGCTGAAGGAGCAGTTCCCTTGCCCCAGAAACCCCCCCCCTCCCTTTTTAGGGAGACAGTACGAGGCTGGTACATTGAGCCTATCCAGTGCCAGGAACATGAAAGCCAGGGAAGGTGAAGGGTTTTCCAGACCCCCAGGATCCCAGCCGCAGCGTAGGCAGCAGAGCTGGAATGAGGAGACTAGCTCCTCGCTCCCCTTGGACCACAATCCTGCCCTCGTCTCCTCCGCAGATGGTTCTGGGGCCCCAGCACTGTGGCCTATTTCTGTGCTTTTCGGGAGCAGCTGCCATCTTGAAATTACCTCAGCTGGTTCCGTGTGTACCTGCCCTGGGAGGGGCACTCTCCCAGGCATTTCAGCCCTTTGGGGCAATGCCTGATTCCCCAAGACCAGAGCCAGTCTGCCTCCAGTTCCTCCTCCTCATGGCAGAGGCATGGCAGCAGGACCCAGACCTTCCGAAGACATCACACTAAGTGGCCTCGCCACAGCTCCAGCACTAGTAGGCGAAGGGCCCACATGCACAGATGCTGTGGTAGGAGCTCTTCTTCCATTTCCTCCTCTGACTTTTCAGGCTGCTATAAACATGGCAAGAGGTGACACAGAAGGTGCCATTCTCCCTCCCTCTTCCATTCTCTTTATTCCAGCCGGGACCCCAGGGGCTGGTGTGTGTCCCATGCAGGCTGGTGTCTCCAGGGAAGGAGAGGTTTTGGGGCACGTTGATACCTGCAAGGAGGAGAGGGGCCTTTAGGCCCGGGTCCTCAGCCTCCCTCCGTTCCCCCCCTCAGGTCTTACAATGGCTTGGTCAAGATCTGGTCTTTAGAGGACTTCAGGGGCTTTCTCACTTGTGGGGACAACACCATGCAGGGATTAGTCCTGCCCCCTCTTTAAGGAATCACAGTGAGGAGAGGTCCAGAGGTCCCTCCCCCCTGGTTCATAGGTCTCCTACCCCAGTCAGCAGGGAAAGTACCAGTGACAGAGAGGTGCCTCTCAGTGAGCAATCTCAAGCTGACACAGAGTCAATTGTTGATAATAAGGAGGAGGGGAAATTGTCAGATAAGGATGCGGTGGTCCCTGTCTCCAGAGCAGGGGTGAGAATTTTTCAGGCAGACCTTTATGAGTGTACTGTAGCCAGAGTGGCATCCAGGATAGGACTCTCTACTCCCACCTCCCCTTCTGCCTCAGATGGAACACCTGGCATAGGACATTGGCCTGACATTGCCCAGAGATGTGCCAGATGCCTCCTTCCTTCTGTTGCCCTCTTTGTATTTAAAGCTTCTAAACTCAGAGTGGCAGCAGCCTACAAAGACCAGGGGCATTCACGCCTTAGCTAAAAAACTCTACTCCCTTCCGGATTCCCAGTCAGGCAGCTTTGTCCTTCCTAAGGTAGATGCTGGGACTTCTGACTTGGCAAAGGCCTCTGTGCTTCCAACGGATGGAGAGGGATCTCCCAGGGACCCACTAGACTGGAAGGTAGAGACATTTTTATGCCGTGACTTTGAGACTGCATCCATGGGGTGCAGTGCTGCTCCTACAGCCTCCACCTTTGCTTGAGCCATTGTGCTGTGGGCAAAAGAGTTATCGGCCATTACTGAATCAAAAGAGTTAAAGGATGGCCTGAAACAGATTTCATCAGTGGCCTCTCTTACAGCAGACACAGATTTAGATTCTGCATAGCTGGGAGCAAGAGCTATGGCCAACAGTGTGGCTGCCCACAGGGCGATTTGGCTTTGACCCTGGAAACCGATTTACAGGCCAAGATGGTCCTCACATCATCCCCCTTCACAGTAAACTATTTGGTGAGTCCATGGCTAACGCCATGACAGATGAGCCAGAAAAAAAGAAGGAAGTTCCAATCAACCCATCAAAGAAGGATGTGAGACAGGCAAAATTTTTGTTTTCACTAGTCCTATTGGAGAGGGGGCTACTAGTCTTACAAATCACGTGGGCATAGAGGGGGCCGAGCAACCGGATCTTTCACCAGACTTCCAGCCAAAGGTGACAGATCTGACCCAACCACAGCATGACTTTCAGTACACAAGTGTCCCACCCACTGCCACTGTTCGGATAGGGGCAAGACTCTAAAACTTCTACAATCAGTGTGGATTACTACTGACAGGTGGTTAAAGGACACTATTCAATGCAGTTACTCGATCGAGTTCAAGACCTGGTTAAAGGATTTTTTATCAAGCTCTCTCAATCCAGGATTGAGCAAAAGCACCAGTGATTGTTACAAGCCATCAGTCATCTCCTCAATATAGGGGCTATAAAACCTGTTCCATCAACAAAAAGTCGTTGTGGTGTTTACTCAATTTTCTTCACAGTTCTCAAGAAAAACAGAGACTCCAGGGCCATTCTGGGTCTCAAATAGCTGAACAAGCACCTCAAAGCAAGATGATCAAGATGGAAACCCTGAGATCCATTCTCCAAGCACTACAGCCGAACAACTTCCTGGCATCTATCGATCTCCGGGAGGCGTACTTCCATGTACTGATCAGGTTGTCTCAAAGGCGCTTTCTAAGATTTGCATACCACAGGAAGCACTACAAATACAGAGCATTTCCTTTTGGACTCGCAGTGGCTCCCAGATTGTTTACCAAGATCCTCGTAACCCTGGTAGCTTCCCTCCATTTGGAAGCAATCTCTGTGTTTCCTTACCTGGATGACCTTCTGGTGAAAGCAGACTCCGTGAATGCGGACAGCAAAGGGGTAGATCATACCATTTGCTGTCTTCAGACTCACAGCTTTGTTGTAAACTGGGAAAAGAGTTGCCTACTACCAGCTCATCACCTGCTCCATCTGGGCATGATTCTGGATACCAGTGCAAACAAGGCATTCCTCTCCTTGGAGAGAGAATTGATTATTCGGAGCTTATTTTCCAGTCTCAGAAGGCTGGGGAGTCTGGACCTTCTCACATGGGTTCACTGTGTGGGTCTCATGGTATCATGTATAGACACGATAGCTTGGGCTCAGTTCCATTTCAGGCCACTTCAGGATTTCCTCCTCCCAAGGCAATCTCATCTGGCCACGTGACAGAAAATCATCTTGGTCACCCTGCAGTCGACCATTGTGTCACTGGACTGGTGGCTGCAGGAGGGTTGGTTTTCAGGGGGCCTGCCAATCCTGACTCCTACCAAAGTGTCTTCATTGATCGACGTATGTCTTCTCAGATGGAGAGCACACTGCGAGGGGCACTCAGCGTAGCAGATGTGGTCTGCAAAAGAGACAACATTTCACATCAACAGGTTAGAGCTCAGAGCCATCCGTTCGGCCCTCTGTCAGTTTCACCAACGACTGAGAAACCGTCACATGGTAATGTACACACCGACAGTACAACGGCCATGATGTATGTCAACAGGCAGGGAGGCACGAAGTCAACCACCCTGACACTGGAAGCAGATCATTTATTCATATGGGCAGAGACTTATCTTCTCTTCCTGTCCACACTTCATGTCAAGGGGATTCTCAACATACAGGCTGACTGGCGGAGCAGACAGACTATTCAGCCGGACGAATGGGTACTACGTCACGAAGTCTTCCACCACATGATAACATTGTGGGGTCTCCTGATCATCAACCTGATCACCTCAGCTCTCAATCACCAGGTCAGCAGGTGCTTTGCATGTCATCATGACCATAAAACAGAGGCCTTCAATGATCTCTATTTACCATGACCCCTGGGGTCTCCTTTACGCATTTCCATAAATATCTCTTCTTCCAAAGGTGCTCAGAACCATAAAGGTCCAGAATGCCAAAGTAATCCTTATAGCCCCAGAGTGGCCTTGGAGACTGTGGTTCCCAGCAATGAAGAGCCTTCAAAATGAGGTTACCCCTCCACAGGGACCTGCTACATCAGGGCCCCATCCTCTACCAGGGCCTGGAAAAGCTAAAGTTGACTGCCTGGTTATTGAAAGGAAGCAATTAAATAAGTTTGGATATGCTGACAAGGTGCTACAGACGCTTCTAGCAGCTCGCAGGCCTTCTACCAACCATATATATAACACCACTTGGTTGACTTTCCAGAGATGGTCTGATGAGAACAACGTAGTTCCTATTGCTGCAGAAATCCCAGATGTCTTGGCTTTTTTCAAGGAGGGCCTGGGAAAAGGGCTGGGGGTCAATACCATTCATCGACAGGTCGCACCTCTTTCTTCTGTCCTCGCAGCTCAGAGAGGGGAAGCACTCTCATCCAGTTTCCATGTGAGACTCTTTCTCAAGGCTGCAGCCTCCATCACTAGGGATGTGTGAACAGAACCGAGTTCAGAAATTCGGTTCGGTTCGAAAATCGAGTTTGGTTCAAAAGTTTGGTTCGATTGACCAAATTATTTGAGTTCGGTTGAATTCCGAACTGAGTTGTACAGGCCTTCCGAACTGGTTCGGATTCGACCGAACAGTTCAGTCGAATTTGAGTTCGGTTCGAAAGTTCAGTTCGGTCGACCGAACTATTTGAGTTCGGTCTGAACTTCGAAGTTCCGAACTGCGTTCGCACATCCCTATCACTCTGCTTCTCAAACATAGATTTCCCACATGGAGGCTGAACGTTTTTCTGGACACCTTACAAGGTCCTCCATTTGAGCCGCTTGTGGAAGCTCTGCTATGTATCTTGTCCTTTAAGGTTGCCTTCTTGGTGGCCATTACATCCACGAGACGGGTCTCAGAGCTTGGGGCTATGTCAGCTGATCCCGAACTATGCAAGTTTGACAATGACAAGATCTCCCTCTGGCTTCACCCTGCTTTTCTCACGAAAGTAAATAGGTTCTTCCACCAAGACCAAGTAATCTAATTACCTTATATTTGCCCAAACCCTCAACACCATCTTGAGGTGTTATGGCATAATGTTCAGAGAGCCCAAAAGTTTTACCTTTGAAAGGACAAAGAATTTTAGAGTAGATTCGGCTCTATTTGTTGCTTTCAGACAAGGGGCAAGAGGTAAAAAGGTTTCTTTGTCCAGATGGAGCAATGGCTCCAATTCAAACCAGCCCTTCCCCTCCCCTCCCTTTTTGCAAGTGACACCCTCACATCCAATAACCAGTGAGAAAAGGGAGAGGAGGATGGAAACAAAGATCCCCTCCAGTACCACCTGCAGCCTCCTTCCTAAAATTGTGGCAGGAACAACGGCCATTCCCCCTGCACAGATCATAAAAGGGAATGGAAATTGTGTAATTAATTTGGATTTACAAAAAGAACAGTGAAACTTACATTGCCATCATGAGAGTTATAAAATAGTAGGAATGTGCGAACGCGGTTCAGAGTTTGGCCTGAACTCAGCTAGTTCGGATGCCCGAACCGGACGCCCGAACCAAACACGAAAACCCCCGGACAGTTTGGGCACGTTCGGGCAGGAAAAACCTGGCTGGCAGGCTTGGGGGGAGGGCAGCTGAAGAGCAGACTTCCTGGCCCAGGGATGGAGAGAGGCTTGGACTAGCAGCCAGCCTGCTCAATCACCATCCCTTTTTTCCACAGACCACTGGCTTGGCAGTCTGCGATTGGCCACAGGCGAGGCTGCACAGAGCCAATGGGGCTTGTGGTAAGACGGGTGCAACAAGTAACCCGTAATTTAGCCACTGATCCTGTTAGCAGGCGTTTTCAGAACTCTCCCTGTCCCAGCAGTTCGTGTTCCTCCCAATCCATTGCCATCCTCCTCCTATTTCACCCATTTCCACACATTTACTTCATAGTTTCATTTATTTGGATTAGATTAGATAGATTTAGGTGTTATACCCTGCCTCAGCCTGCCTTCTGCTCATGCCAAAGTGCCTGTCTGCCTGCCCTGTGGGCAAAGCTCGAACTCTGCCTCAGCCTGCCTTCCCTACTGCCTCTCATGCCATGATGCCTGTATGCCTGCCCTGGTTGCCAAGCTCGAACCCTGTCTCAGCCTGCCTTCCGATGCTCATGCCAAAGTGCCTGTTTGCCCGCCTTCTGGGAAAAGCTCGAACCCTGACTCAGCCTGCCTTCTGCTCATGCCAAAGTGCCTGTCTGCCCGCCCTGTGGGCAAAGCTCGAACCCTGGCTCAGCCTGCCTTCCTAGCCTGGCACTAGGGGTGTGGTTCGGCGTCACCTCCTGCCAGCGTCCTCCACTGCCACACAGGGCACTGGAAGGCCTGCAGTCCAGGAGGCTGTGGCTGTCTCTGATGCAGCTGCAGGAGCAGGTGCAGGTGCTTGAGGGTCAGATGTTCATCATGGACCACCAGTGTCCCCCATTATTGATGTGATCACCAGCAGTCCAGGGCTTGTGGATCCCACCCCGGCTGCTAGAGGCAGGGCCTGATCCCCAGGCAATGGCAGCAGAGAGAGGAGCAGCAGTAGAAGTAGCAGTAGCAGCAGCAGCTATAGGGGGCACAGGGAGAGTGGCAGCAGCATGGGCAGTCGATAAACCTCAGGGTCCCCCTACTCCCCTTCACGGGACATATCTCAGATTGTGGACAGCGAGGCAGATACTAGTCCTGTGGAGATGTCTGGTGCTGAGGTGATGGCTATCACTCTGAGAGCTGTGTCACCATTATGTTCTGCCCCTCCCATCAGTGCTGTTAGTGGTGCATCACCCGGTGCGGGCCAGAACAGCTTATTGAGATCCGGTGAGTAGGATGCAAGCCTGCAATGCCTGGCCAAGTAGAGGTGCCAGCCACCAAGCCCTGGCCGAGCCTCTGCCTCTGATCCACCAATGCCAGCCAGCCTGCAATAGCTAGCTAAGTAGGGGTGCCAGCCACCAAGCCCTGGCCAGGCCTCTGCTGCTGCTCCACCAATGCCAGCCATCCTGCAATGCCCAGCCAAGGACCGATGCCAGCTGTAGTTACTGTGCCCGAACAATCCAACGGCCACTGCTGCTGCCGCTGCTGTGCCATGGGTACTGTGGACTGGCAATCTAATTTCTGCTGCTGCTGAGGCTACCACTGCTGTGCCACGGGTACTGTGCCTTGACAATCGAATGTTCACTGCTCCTGCCTCTGCTGATGCTGCCTCTGCTATGCCATGGGCTATGTTCCCTGGCAATGCAATGCCTGCTGCTGCTGGTGGTACTACACATCAACCATTTGCTCCTCACTCTTGTAGATGGGCATAGCTCGGATGAGTGCACCGGCAGGCGGGGGCTGGGTGTCCACGAGATTCACCACTGGATAAGGCTTACCCAGTCTGCAGTAGAGCTTCTTGAGATAGGTCGAGTACGATGCCAGCCTGCAACACCCGGCCAAGTAGGGGTGCCATACTGGCCATACCGCAAACTAATAGGTGGCAGGCACCATACCACAGAGCACCCACTCATGGCCACGCACAGAGCGCTCACCAAAAATCCAGGCAGCTTGCAATGCCCGGCCAAGTAAGGGTGCCAACCACCAAGTCCTGGCCGGGCCTCTGCTGCTGCTCCGCTGATGTCTGGCAGCCTGCAATGCCCAGCCAAGTAGGGGTGCCAGGCCATCCACCAAGCCCCAAGCCTTCCCGGTCTCTGCTGCTGCTGCTGGGTCTCAGACAGCCAGCCATGCCCCCATGGGCACCCCCAGGGGCCAAGCACTGAGCCTGCCTGCCCGGAGAACCCGGGATGTCAAGCCCCAAGCCTTCCCGGTCTCTGCTGCTGCTGTGTCTCCCAATGGCCTTCTATGCCCACACTGGCACCCTGGAGTGCCCCAAGCCTCCAGGTGGCCAAATCTTCTGAACGTTGGGGGGGGGGTCTGAACTCCATGGGACCGAACCCACAAACCCGAACTAAGTTTTCAGGCCGAACGGCCGAACATCCAAACCCTGTTCTGTTCGCACATCCCTATAAAATAGTACCTCATGCTAGACAGAACACTTATTTGTCTAAATGATTCTTTTGCTTTCACTTTGAAAATAAATAGTTTAGTTGTATTTGAGCCTCTTTTTTTTTTTGTCTGTCCCACATTCTCTTCTTGGATGTGAGATCACCCTAGAAGAAACACATACATTGGATATTAAACTTATTTTCAGATTGTTTGAATTTTTAACAGTTGCCTGGCATTGATTGTTTTCTTCGTTATAAAATGATTTAGAACAGATTGCATTTGTATCGGGCGTTAATGGAAAATTCATGGCAGCTATTGTACATCAGTTAAGTTCTTCTTGCTCATCTTATTGGTGAGCCAAGTACTTTTACACTGAGCTGCATATTTCAATCATTTTAAAAAAAAAAAAAAAAAAAAAAAAAACCACAACACCTTCTTGCTGATGAAATGGCACATTTTGGTTAAGTTTTCACATGTTTTATTCATGGACACACATACTTTATGGCTCCAGCTGAGCATGTGTCTTCCATCTCATCTGAAAAGTGAGACTGTTGCATGTATGCATTAAGGCAGCTATCTCAAAACCGTTTGTGAGTAGTCTCACAGACATTTCAGAATTGCAGTGTGATTATTATTATTTTTGTAATCTTTCCTCATAAATCAGTTTTTCCAATCCTCTAATTTTATTTCGTTGCTGTTGTTTTAATGCTGCTTTGTGATAGCATACAGATTTCAATCAAAATTCCCACAAAGTTGAAATAAAATACTTTACGAAGTTCTGGCTAATAAATGATCAAATACATTTCTTACAGAAGATGTCACTCTTAAAAAATGGCCTTGTAAATATGAAGAAAATGAAATGATATGACTGATGAAATATCCACTAATGATTTATGATAGCTCCTTGTCATGCTGTGACCTGGAGACTACTTAACCATATGTAAACCCCAGTATTTGTGTATGCAAAATTAATACCAGGATCAAATGAAAAGTCACAATTAGCTATAATCTGGGCCAAATAAAGTAACCAAGGATAGGCCCTAGCGTTTGAGGCAATAATTTCCTCTCTAAGGCAAGGCAAAGCAAAGGGAGGCTTTTCATTTAATTATTTTAAGGGAAAGACTTTGGGGTCTATTAAGGCAGAAATTTGTGAGAGGATTGGCGATATCGCACATCAGGAAGATTTAGCGGACATAGCTAAATGGAGGGTTGCTCCACGCTTACAACAGCTTAAGAACACTGTTAAGTTCAAGAAGTACTTGGACAAGCTTGCAAATCCACGTTTACATAGACTATATACTTACCTTCACTTTCAGTTTATACACTCAGCAGTTACAGAAGGTAGGCTGAAGCGGGTGGAATACAATAAACGCCTATGTAGGTGTTCATTAGCTGAGGTGGAATCCACGGACCACCTCTCGCTGAGATGTCCATATTATAAAAAGGGTATGGATTTTGATAAGAAGCCACTTATTTATTTCTCCTATCTCTGTCAGAGAAGGAAGAGTTGACGGCAATAGCCTCATTTCTGGGTTTGGCAGAGAAAACAAGAGTTCGAATTCGGCAGAGGTTGGATTCCTTATCCTCACTCCTAGTTTGAGTATATTTAAATTATTTAGATTTGATAGTTTTATGTAGCTTTTCTATGGCCAGGAAGGCTCCTTTGATTTGTGGAAGAAGATTTTTATAATCATTATTATGATTATTGTGTTTATCATTATTATTCTTGAAGGTGTTGTGTTATTTATGTTTTTATTTATGTGTCTTATTGATGGACGTTGGTACAATTTTGTAATGTTTTTAGGCTATAGTGAGAGCTTAAGCTAAAATAAAATACTCAAATAATACCAGGATCAGGATCATAGCTACCGTCGTATAACGGATTTATTTTTTTTAATTACATAGCACAGCTTATAAAAAAAATCCGGAATGCTAATTCCACTGTTGCTAACTCTAAATTGTTTGTTTTTTTGTTTTGTTTTTTTAAAATATCCTGTGTCAGATCCTGAAAAAGTAATGAAATTAGGACTTTGTATTTACAAATATAGTTTATATGTTCATTCCTACTAACAAATAACCAAATAGGTCTTTGTTTCTTTATCTTTTGGTTGTTCATGACTTTGGGTGGAAACAAACATGTACTGTAACTCTGGTTGAACACCGCTTTAAGATTTCTTATGCATGCTGCAAGGCTGGATATGGCGCCCTATAAAGCCTTGCAACTTGCATAAGAAATGTTAAAGTGGTGCTAAAGCGGAGTTAACGTACATGTCTGTTTTCACCCTGTTTTACTTCATCAAATTTATATTTCGGTATTTGTTACTTCACTACTTTGGTTTTTCAGGCTTGTTTACTTTGGAGTTTTGGTACTTTATTGACTTTCGTTACTTCAGTAACTTTATTCCGTGTTGTTTGGCAATTTAATAACTTTCTGGTGCATCATGTCACAGAAATGCCCTCCCCACACTAATGCCTATGCAGGGGGAGAGGGGGGTTAGTCTCCACCTCCTATTAAAAAAAATGAGGCAACAGTATCTAGGGACCCTCTGTCATCCCGACAGCAAGGGCGGGAAACTTACAAGGAAATTGACAAGGGGATAAGCTCCCTTGCAGTGGATAAAAGTGCTTGCTGAATAGCAGTGCTAGGATGGGAAATAAATGGGAGGAGCTTGCCCGGGACAGGCAGAGTCTGTCTTTCATCTTCTTCCTTTGTAACTAAGGTACATGCACCTGCAACTTCTCAGCTTTATTAGTGAATCCCAGTCTCTCCCCATGAATCCCTTCCCCAATCTAGCATACACACTAGATTTTAGTAGGGGTGGGAAGTTTGGATTTGTATTAATCTGTAACAGGATGGATTGGGCCATTATGGATTACTACGAACGAATCCAAACAGTGTGACAACAAGCCTCTTCTAGTTCAGTTCTAAGCTAATTTTCTTTTTAAAAAATGTTACTGCGCATGTGCTAAATGGTCACTGGACCATGCTGTGCATGCACACCCTTTTCCAAAATGGCAGTGGCAGCATAATTTTGGGAAAAGGCAGCAGTTCTGTGCATGCGCAAATGGCCACTGTGCATGTGCAAACTGGTTTCCCTTTCCAAAAATGGTAGCAATGCTGCCACTGCCGTTTTGGAAGAGGGTGTGCAAGTGCAGAACAGTTTGGTTGCCATTTTATGAATATGCAGTATTTTTTTTTAAAACACCTAGTTTTTTATTTCTTAAATTACTGTGCATGAGCAAGATGGCCATTGGAATATTCTGTGCTTGTGCCATTTTTTAAAATGGTGGTGGCAGCATTGCTGCCATTTTGGGAAAGGGCAGCCAGTCTGCCATGCGCAGTGACCATTTATGCATGCGAAGAATGGTCCAGAAGCCATTTTGAGCATGTACAGTAATTAAAGAAATAAAAACAAGGGAGAAAATTTTAAAATTACTGTGTATATGCAAAATGGCCACCGAACCATTCTTCACATGAACATACTTTCCCATGAGCGGGCTGGGACATCTGTCTGGAGAGAGAGGGCTTTGCTGGGACCCTTGCCCCTCCCCCCCTGCAGCTTCTGACTGGTGTTCTTGTGGCCCCCTGCCCGACCTTTGGTGAAGGAGACCCACGACAGAGGGGAGAGACTCGCTGTGATACCCCCTGAAGCAGCGAGGCATCAGCTGTGCATGTGGAGGCCCCGCCCTCGGAAGCTTAAAAGGCGGCGCTCCGCCTGCGGCTCGCTGTCAGGCGTGCACCGGAGGGCATCGCGCCTAAGGGCTGCGCGCGCAAGGGCGCGCCCTTGTGCGCGCAGCCTTAGGCGTTCGGCGGGGCGTGGAGCTGCTGTTCTTTATTTTTTTTGTTAGTTATATAACATGTCTAGGAAACGCGAGAGACCTTGCCCTACAGGTCTAAATGGGCTCCCCTCACCCAAACAGAAGAAGCTTGATTCGTTTTTTCCATCTGCTTCCAAGGAGTCGGGGGTGTGTGACCTGGACCCTACCCATTGCCTGGCATCACCACGGGGCTCTCCAGCTGGAACATGCTACCAAAGGGATTGTGACAGTTTGGAGGATCCCTTTACCCCCAACTGTTTTGCTTTCCCAGCAGAGATAGATTTTTCCAGCATGCCCCCTTCGAATGATCCTCTTTCGACTAACACTCTTCTATACAAACTATTGGGTGATAAATGTATTTTAATTGTGGATTTAGTCAAAAGGCTACATTCCCAGCTGGAAGGCATAGGGTTGAGCTTGGTGGAGCAGGGAAAGAATTTACAGCTGTTGGTAAATTATGCATCCAGTGCAAATAGGGATAGTGCCCCCAGATGTGATATATTACACACTCTGGGACAGGAAGAGGGAGGGCTGGGTAGGGTGAGTAGGGGCCCATGTATCAGTCAACATTCTCCAGTGGAGGGGGTGGGGGGGGAGGGATGGTTGTGTGCCCCCCCTGTCCTTAGTCCCAAATAGAGCGGCAATTTCCTTGACGGTGCACCCCCTGCCCAACGACTTTTGCCCTAGATGGCATTCAAAGTTGGATATTTGCCACCACTTTTCTGCCATCTTAGCCTTCAATTTCCCTTATCACCAAATACGGGCCTTTCAGATCCTCCCTCCTATAGAGGGGGCCACAGAATGTTAGTTTTTCTTCTCTCTAATCAGATGGCTGCTTATTTATTTTTTAGACCGGATTTATTTGCTTCTTGGGGGGTCTTGTTGGGAGAAGTTCTAAAGAACCCAAATATACACCCTGTATTTCCAGAATTCAAAGGGGGGTCCCGAATTGGCCCTTCACAATTGGCCACGGTGGCCACTGCAGATCTCAGGCAAATAGGACCAGCAGACAACACTCCAGTGAAGGTTCCAATAAATGTCAGACTAGCACAGCTGGCTATGCCACAGGCCCCTACGGAGGCCATTTGTGTGAAATCACAAGGGGTCTCACCCCGGGCAGCTTCTTTGTCCTCCCTCAAGTAATAGTAGCCATGGATTTGCCATCTTTTCGGATTTAGCTAATAGGGGGAACTTGGGTGTGCTGGGCTGCAGGGAGGAATTAAAGCAGGTAGGTCGGGACATTTTATCGCCAATACTGCAGGTCCAGGGGGCCAACACAGCGGATCTGGCACTGGCAATTATCAAGGAAGGTATTGGCAGTAAGAGTCAGGACCCAGTGGAGGGGGACATCAATGGGGACATTCTCTTAGCCTGACCCAACCAGTGCCAGAGGGCTATTAAGTTCTGCTCCTGGAATGTGGCAGGTTGGGTCAGATTGACGGGGCAACCAGAGGCATTGGTATTTCTTAGCGCCTGCCATCTCATAGCCCTACAGGAGACATGGGTGACTGGGCAGCTCTCCTTGGAACCCTTTGACAGTTATGTGCTTCCGGCGGTATGACACTTCAGTCGGGGGCGGCCAAGTGGCAGCCTGGCTTGGCTTATAGCTAAGTCTCTACAGCACCAGTTGCTGGAAATTATTTGCAGGCCACCATGCTTGTTATTGCTGGTCGTTTTGCTGGGAGGGCACAAATTTATTCTAGCTAATTTGTATATACCGCCAACAAATGCTAAGTACTACAGTCCCCTTTTCTGGTCGTTTGTTAGGGATGCTCTTAAAGAAGCCATAGATTCTCACCCCTATGCGAAGACAATCTTGCTGGGTGACTTTAATGCCCGCATTGGTGTAAATGACGATACTTTTCGTCTCTATGGTGGGTTTCATTTAACTGGAAGAGGGGAGGGGTATAGGAGGTCCAAGGATGAGATGGTTAATTCGGCAGGTTCCCTATTAGTTAAACTACTGATAGAGGTGGCCCTGTTCATTTTGAACGGCACGGGGTATGGGGACCCATATGGGGAGTTCACCTATGTGGGCCCCGCAGGCTCCAGTGTGGGGGACTATGTGGCTATCTCTGCGGACTTAGCTCCCCTGATTAAATCCTTTAAAGTAGATAGCTGCCAGGGGAGCGATCACCTGCCCTTGATTTTGGAATTGACCGATCCACGGCCGAGCCTTCCTATTGATGAGCCAGAGGGTCTGGGAACTCCAAAGGCTTTATTTCATAGGGCAGTTAAGGAAGAATATATCCCACTGGAGGAGGTTGGCCTTGTCTATACATTCTTCCAGGCTGAGTGGAGTGTGGGATCCTATCAATCTGTTCTTGATTCTTTTTCTGCCTTGATACAGGAACTTAGTGCGTTGCTGGCCACAAAGGGCAGGGGTTCGTCCAGGCGGTGGAGTGGCAGACCCCGCTCCAAACCATGGTATGACCAGGAGTGCCGGGAGCTCAGAGGGCAGTTAGTGGCACTATACCAAGACTACAGGCGGGCCAATTTGAAGGTGATACCCCCCCAGTATTTCGTAGTTAAGAAACTTTACAAAGAAACCAGCAAACACAAGAGATTCCTCTATTGGGAGAACTATTGGGACACATTGGTCCTAACGGCAGATAGCAACGACAGCAGGAAGTTCTGGGGCCTGGTAAACGGTAGGGAGAGGGCTGACCCTGCTCTGGTCGCAGTCCCAGAGGCAGGCTGGGTGGCACACTTCTGTTCCCTCTATGCAGTTGCAGGGACAGGGACCGATATACCCCCTGCGGGATTGGATGCCGTTTCGGCTCCTTTGTGGTCTCCTGTCTCGTCTGAGAAAGTAGCAGACATTATTGGTTCTTTCAAAAACGGCAAGGCCGCAGGGCCAGATTTGATCCCAATAGAGTTGCTTAAGGGATATTTGGACTGGTGGGCGCCCAGACTGGCACAATTGTTTACAGTTATAAATGCCACGGGGATGTTGCCCCCCATCTGGGCCAGGGCCATAGTGGTACCCATTTTCAAAAAGGGGGATCGTGGCAACCCTGCAAACTATAGGCCAATTAGCCTACTATGCACCATGGCAAAGGTCTATGGCAAGCGTCTGCTTGCTAGATTGAATGTCTGGATGGAGAAGGAGGAGGTTCTGTGGCCCGAGCAGGCGGGGTTCCAGAGGGGACGCTCCACCCTGGAACATTGCCTGATTCTATTCTACCTTATTGAAAAGTATATGATCAAAAATGGGAAACTTTATGTGGCCTTCCTGGACCTCCGTTCAGCGTTCGATCTAGTAAACAGGGGAATTCTTTGGGGGAGGCTAGACGCCCTAGGGGTGGAGTCAAGACTACTTTTTTTGTTGCATCGCCTGCATGGGAACAACTCTTTGGCAGTCAAGCTGGACTCGGAGGGCCGTTTGACAGCAGACATCCCTGTTCAGGTGGGAGTTAGACAGGGCTGCGTGTTGGCACCCACACGCTTTAATTTATTTATAAATAGTGTGGTGCCCAGGCTGGCCATCCCTGCCTATTTCCCCCCTAAAATAGCGGATCACCCAGTTGGGTGCCTGCTATATGCGGATGACATCGCTATCATTTCCCAAACAAAGGTGGGGCTGAGGAGGCAGTTGCAGTGCTTTTCCGATTTCTGCTCTCAGAGTGATCTGGCTATCAATTTTAGGAAGTGCCAGATAGTGGTCTTTTCGAAATCAGGCAAGGCAGGGAAATGGCAAATAGGAGATCATGCCATATGTCAGGTTAAATCTTTCCTCTAACTGGGCCTTCTTTTTCAGTCAACGGGGGTTTGGAGTAACCATCTGGAAGGCGCCCTGACATCAGTACGGGGAGCGATTTTTTCATTGTTGAGGTTATTTGGGAGGACGGGCAGGAGAGCTGTGGTCCCTGCAATTAAGGTAGCGAATGCTAAAATCCAAATGCAGGTGCTGTATGGGGCAGAAGTCTGGCTGCCTCTCCTCCCGGCAAAAGCAAGGAGGCTGGACAATATTCAGGCCCTCTTTCTACAAAACCTCTTGAAGGTCCCTCGTGGCACCCCGCACTCTGCCATTAGACTGGAGTTGGCCAAGAGAGGTGGTCCATGACAGCGTGGGCTGCTGTGTTGAAATTCTGGGCCAAACTAATTAAGTCTTCTGATCATGGTCTGATCCAATATTGGAAAGCCAACATGTACAAGAGCTCATGGCAGAAGGGTGTGGAACTCTTTCTGTTGAACTTAGGGTTCCACCCGGATTATTGGGTGGGCAGGGACATGGCACACAGTGGGAAAGAAGTTCTGACGAGGCTAAGGGATAGGGATTATCAGGAGGAATGTGCGGCCATTACTAGTTCTCTACATCTCCGTGACTTTCTCCTGTTCCCCCCGCCTCGGTCAGGTATGGTGGCTTATTTAGTATCTGACATTCCAGCTAGAGGCAAATATCTGTTTATGTGCGCCAGGTTCAATGTCTTGCCCATCGCCCTTCTGGAAGGGCATTTCCGGGCAGTAGAGTTCTCTGAGAGGCTCTGCCCTTTTGATGCCCGGTCAGCAGAAACATCGCAACACCTCCTTTTGAGTTGCCATCTATATGACGAGAGTCGAGTGGCATTTTTTGCACCCTTCCTTCAGAAGTTCCCAGGTAGGACTGAACATCATTTGCTTTGCCTAGCTTTGGCAGATGTAGAACCTGGCCTCACTAAGGCGGTGGCGCTTTTCCTTGTGGCTGCGCTTAACCGGCGTGCACTCTTTCTGCAATTTCAATCTTCCTCGTTGTAAGGCCAACTGTGTATTATACCGTATGTATTTCTTTGCTGTTACATTATTTTATTGTGCTGGGGGGGGCAAGTCTGTTGTAGCTTAGACTTGGGTTATGTTTTAAGTGTATGCTGTTGTGTTTTCGTTCGGATGAATAAATTGTGACTTTGGTGTCATGTGTTTTGGCTTCGGCCACAAATAAACTAAACTAAACATACTTTCCCAAAATGGTAGTGACGCTTGTTTTGGGAAAGGGCAACCACTCTGCACATGAGCAGTGCCCGTTTTACACATGCGTAAACCAGCCATTTTGGAAAATGGCATGCATGCAAAGTCCAGCAGCCGTTTTGCACATACACAGTAATTATTTTTTTTAATTGATTAAAGAACCAAACTGAAGCACTGTATCAGTCCAGTTCATATTAATCGTTAACAGCCCAATCTGTGATGTTATAGATTAATCCGAATCTGATCTTCCCACTCCTAATAAATAATACTAAATAAGTACATTTAATGCTACCTTACCACATGCTACATGCATTCAGAGATACCACAGGGTAACCTTCCTCTCATATACATAGAGACCTAAGGGTACTAGTAGACTTTTTTTCAGTAACACAATAATAATTGGAAAATGATTTTTTTATTATTATTTAGTACTACTACTAGTTAGGAGCTTCTGAATCTCTGGCTTTTGCGTATCAACTTGTTGCAACTCAACATTCCATCAAATACAGTATTAGTCACTGAGTAAATCTTGTACTGATGATTATCTTTTAAAAGTCTAATACTTATTTTTTTCCCTCTTTTTTGCAATAGCTGTGTGTCAACATGACCAATGAGAAGATACACCAGTATATCAATGAAGTGCTTTTTCTACAAGAGCAAGCAGAATGTGTACAAGAGGAAGTTACTATGGAAACAGCATATTCTCCTGGTAACCATACAGCGGCCCTGGATTTTTTCTTTCAGGTATTATTCAAATCCAGTTATGTGCTGTCTGTATTTATACACATGTTCATGGTGTGAGACTAACGAAGACTTAAGCCAGCATTTCAAACATAGCTGCCTAAACAGGAGGTGAAGAATACAAAGATGCTGCATACGAGGCCTTCATAATTTTGATTGTACACCAGTGTAGCAACCTCAACCTCCCAAAGGGGAGAAGGGATAGCTGGTTTATGTCATCCTGCTAATCTAGTGGCTCATGCCCATAGCAGCCTCTGAATGCTACTGTGGGGCCCCATCTTCGGTAAGAACCGTTGAGACTTCTCTCTCTCTCCCTCCCTCCCATGACTTTCTTTCTGGAGTATTGTTTCTAGGAAAGATCATGGTCCTTTCTCAGTTTATTACGAGATAGCAATAAACACAACTTTTAGAGGGAATGAAATACACATCTTGAAATTTCTTCTAGAAGCCCAGCCAATTTGCTTACAATTGAAGAATTGCAAGTAGATTTCTAACCAAACTTATGATTTTTAAACATAGTGATAGCCATCATTTTGTGTAATAAACGGCATACTATTTTATGGTTTCTTCATGTTTTACATTACCCACATGACTATGTTTACAATGGATACTAAAATTAGTAGCCATGGGTAATGTCCACATTTTGGGGGCCTCAACAGGTTACCTGAGGACCAATCGGGTGCCGGATGCCTGAAAATGTAAGCATTGCCCAAAGAAACTGATAAGCCCAGTGGTCCCAGATGCGGCTTGTCAGTTTTAAAGGCCAGCCGGCACTTTCCCCACCCCTCCAGAGCAACTCTCAGCCTTTGAAAGGGGCGGGAGAAGTGGTCTTTGAAAGTGACAGTCTCCAGTAGGTGTTTGTCCCCCTAGAGCACCTCTCAGCTGAGCAGTATGCAACCACTCAGGGGAAGCAACCTTTGGAAGTGAGGGGGTGGGGGGGCAGAGCAGCCTTTGAAAGTGAGAAGATCCAGCCTGGGTCACTGTGACCCCATTAGGTGCCTGTTAGTTTGAAAAGCTGGCTGGCATGCTTCCCACCCCACCTCCCCCTGAGTGCCTCTTAGATCTATGTGGCTAAACTCTTGCAGTTTCTCTAGAGAAAGTTGGAGCAATTCCCCATGTTTTCGTCTTTTTCATTGCGTGAATGGCAGTGCCAGATCCAGAGATGTTGGCACCCTGTGAAAAATGGCGCCATGGCCCCCCTCCTAACATAGGAATGTTTGATGAATAAACACTTAAACATTAAAAAATAGGAAAATGTTACCATAACTAATTATGGTCAGTTAAGCATAACAGACCTTCAAGAGCTAGAATGTCCTGCATTGTAGACCCTGCAGGCCCATATGCTATGCATATATTGTTGTTTCTAGATTACTCATGGGTCCCATGTGAAGGGCCCATAGACCCTCCATCCTATGGAGGCCCTTTCCTGAATTGCTTTTGGTTATTCATAGACTTGAACTCCCTGTATGTGAGGCCCTGTGGGCTTGTATTTTGTGCCAGTCCTTCTCATGCTCACATAGTCACTTCTAGTTTATTAATGGACACCATAAACAATAAGCCCTGTGCAGTTCCACAGTCTGTACTTGCCTGGATCAGGTCCTGGTGGTGTGACGGAGAAGGGGTGCTTTTGGGAGGAAGGGAAAGGAAGGAGGGACACACAATACCCACACGCCCACTCCACCCACGCACACGCCTGGACTTGGGGTGCTGGGATTGTCTATCGGGGATAACAGCCCATCAGGATAGTAGGTGGACCAAAATGGCTCTGCTGAGCCTAGATCCTTATCATCATAGGGCACCAGCGTCAAGGGAGCCTTGGCCACGCTCACACACACAACTCGCGTAACCCACACCACGAGGGGAAACAGGGACAGACGTGTGGGGAGTTGTGGTGGGAGGTCAAGGAAGGGGGCCCAAGGGTAGAAGGTTCAGGGAGGGCTTACACCCCAGGGAACGGGGAAGAGGTAAACCCGGGAGGGGCGGTCCTTCCAGACTCCCAGTCACACCGCTCTCACTCTCACAGTCGCTCCACAACCGCATTTAGGGAAACAGTAAGGGTCTTCAACAATTAGTCGCTCTGGGGTCCCACACTGTCAGACTTCGGGTTCGTTGGCCCGCCCCCCCACGCAGGCTGGCGGCAGAAGGCCACGCCCCCTCAGGCCCAGACTCAGGGCAGATACCTGGGGCGCCGCCGCCACTGCTTGCGGTCCTTCCAGGGCCGTCTGGAACGCGACAGGTGGGGCCTCCTGTGGACGCTCGGGGGCCCCGCCCCCTGCCGCACTGCTCTGAACACCTGCGGGCGCGTGATGGGGGCGGGGCCAGCCCTTCATCTGCTGCCAGGTTACAGGGCTCTGTGCCGGTGATCAGAGCTTGAGCGTCTGGAGACTGGCCCCCTTGCCTGAGAGATAAGTGCTTGTTGCCTTGAGTGTTTTTGTATTGTGGTTTCCCTATTGTTCCTTATTACGTCTTCCCTTAAACCCCCTCTTGTGCCTGCCCTATCTGGATACCAGACAACATAATTCTCGTTAGACTTGGTGTGTGGAAGAACCTCCCCTCCCCTGCTCCCCTGGTGTGAACGAACGGGTTGTAAGGGCCTGCGGGCCAGGGTGCATTCTTCCCCCCCCCCGGGGCTGGATTCCTCGTTCCCTTCCTCCTTAGTGTGTAAGCCCCTGGCTCCTTCCCTCCAGACCTTTGGGCCCCTTACCCTGCTGACCTACACCATTCCTCACCAAAACTCCCCTCCCCCCGTGGGAATTGACTGTGACGCGTGTGTGGGATTCCTACCTGTGATTAGCTCTGGGCCCTATGATGATAGGGGCCTATGCTCTTGGTGCGAAAGCACGCTGAGTGGCCCACACACTATCCTGACGGGAAACTGGGAGCTAGGTCTACCCCAACAGAGCAGTGCGAGTGAACCAGGTGCGTGCGGGCGAAAGAAACCCTTTCTCCTATCCCCTACCCCCACTGACAGAATCACCTGCACACAGCCCCACGCCCTGGGTTATTACGATGAGTACAGCCCATGAGTTGGATGAGCTAGGCCTCGCTGTGCAATCGTTGGCAGTGCAAATAAAGGAGCTACAGGAGCAACACCTGGAACTTGCAGCCACGGTAACCCAGCGGCAGCTTGCCGACCCTCAGGCAGCTATGCAGTTGACCACCCCCGCTCCACAGGCTCCGGTAGCGGGAGCCGCGGACATTACTGAAACCGCTCCTGTGGCCGCCATGCCCCTCCCCCCAGGGCCTTTCGCCCCTCGGGAGCCTCGAGGACCGCGAATAGAAAAGTTTCAAGGGGACCGCCGGAGGTTCCGGGCCTTTTTGGCCCTCTGTGACCTCATGTTCACAACCCAACCAGCCACGTACGCCACGAACGCGTTGAAGGTGGCCTTTGTGATTGGGAACTTAGGAGGGGTGGCCTTGGAATGGGCCACCAACTTACTGGTCAGCGAGAGTCCTCTCTTAACAGACTATCAGGGCTTTCTGCGGGACTTTCGTTCTTTGTTTGATCATCCCCATCATCTTCAGGACACAGAAACCGCGATCTTGAATCTCCGACAAGGGCGAGCGCCCCTTATGGAGTACGTCACACAGTTCCAGCACCTGGCCCTGGAGTTACGATGGTCGGAAGATGCCCTCAGAGTGCTTTTTCGAAAGGGACTCGCAGAAGACCTCAAGGATCAGCTAGCCTATGTCCCACTCCCAGACACCTGGAACAGCACAGCAGCACTGGCCCTCCAAATAGACGCTCGCCTTATGGCGAGACGCAGAGAACGACGACAGGGGGTCAGGAGCCTCCCTCTAAGAAGTCTTCCTCCGCTCTTCCCCCATGCAGAGGCGGCCGGACAGGCCCTTCCAGAACCGGAATCTATGCAATCAGGTGCCCCCTGAGTCCCGCTTACGGCAGAAGAGCGAGAGCATCGGCGATGGTCACGAGCGTGTTTCCATTGTGGGGACACGGGGCACTTTATACAGGAATGCCCCGCCTTGCCCCCCCTGTGATGACAGGCGGGAAGCACCAGGGGAAGGGACGGGCAGGGGGCACCCCGATCCTGAACGTCATTTCATCCCTCACATCCAGGGCCCCGCTCCATCTAAGAGTGCCGGTCACGGTGAACATCTCGCCTCATAGGTCACGGATAGTCTGGGCCCTGGTGGATTCCGGGGCCTCGGCGAACTTCATCGATGAGAGTTTAGTATGGGCTTCGCAGATTCCCCTTCAACGCAAGAGAACCCCTGAAGCCGTACAAAGCATTGACGGGTCCCCTCTGACCTCAGGCCCCATCACGCACCAGACTGTTTCTTCTCCCTGTAACATAGGGTCCCACCAAGAACTGCTCTCCTTTAATGTGGTATGTACCCCCCTCTTTCCCCTAGTTCTGGGACTTCCTTGGCTTACGCTTCATGAACCTCACATACAGTGGGCTCAGCGTCAACTCCGGCTTACTTCTCCATACTGTAAACGTCATTGTCTGCTCCCGGCACCTCCTCGTCCTTCTTGGATCGCTGCTAGCAACGTGTCCCCTGGTTCGATGGGGGACCTTCCCCCCGAATATTTGGACCTGGCGGACGTCTTTAGTAAGCAGCAGGCAGCCCAACTCCCGCCACACCGTCCCTATGATTGTCCCATCGACTTGATGCCGGGTGCGGAGCCCCCGTTTGGGCGCATCTACGCTCTATCCGCTCCCGAATTGGTAGAGCTACGAGAATACCTAGACGCAGCCCTTAAGAATGGGCATATTCGCCACTCCATCTCCCCAGCCGGAGCCCCCATCTTTTTTGTATCTAAGAAGGATGGGGGGCTGCGCCCTTGTGTCGATTACCGGGGCCTGAATAGCGTAACTGTTAAAAACCGCTACCCCCTGCCGCTTATCCCGGAGCTTTTGAATCGCCTGCAAGGGGCACGAATCTTTACAAAATTAGACCTCCGCGGAGCTTACAATCTACTCCGAGTTCGCCAGGGAGACGAATGGAAGACGGCTTTCCGTACCCGATACGGGCATTTCGAGTATCTTGTTATGCCATTTGGGTTGGCCAACGCACCAGCCGCCTTCCAGCACTTCATCAATGATATATTTCGAGACATTCTGGATACTTTTGTCATCGCCTATTTAGATGATATCCTCATCTACTCGTCCTGCTATATCCAACACGTAAGGCAAGTACTGCAGCGGTTGCAAGCTCACAGGCTTTATTGCAAGCAGGAAAAATGTGCTTTCCACCTCACCACGGTGGACTTCTTGGGTTTTGTCCTCAGTCCTGAAGGAATCCAAATGGACCCAAAAAAGGTGCTGGCAATTCAGCAATGCCCCCCCCCCAAGTCGGTCAAAGCCCTCCAGCGTTTTTTGGGCAGCATTAATTATTACCGTCAGTATGTACCTCGCTATGCAGATGTCACCAGTCCCCTTACCCGGCTGTTGAAAAAGGATCAGCCATACCTGTGGACCAGCGAACAAGAGCATAGCTTCCAATTTTTGAAAAAAGCCTTCATGCAAGCCCCCCTACTTCAGCATCCGGACTTCGAAAAGCCTTTCTATGTCGAGGCCGATGCCTCCAGTGTCGCCCTGGGAGCTGTGTTACTCCAACCCTGCTTTGAGAAGCAGTGCCTCCCATGCGCCTATTACTCCCGTCAGCTGTCCCCTGCAGAAAGGAATTACACGGTCTTCGACTGAGAGCTCCTTGCCATTAAGGCAGCTTTTGAAACATGGCGACACTATTTGGAAGTGGCACAACACCCTATAACCGTAACCACCGACCATAAAAACCTCACTTTCCTCCAAACGGCCCAGATAGCCAATCCCCGACACGCCCGCTGGGCACTCTTCTTCGCGCGTTTTACCTTTACAATCCAGTACCGTCCAGGAAGAATGAATCTCTTGGCAGACGCCTTATCAAGATACCAGGAAGGAAGGGGGACAGAGATACGGTCGAAAGGTCCAATCCTCGATCCCCAGGTATTTGTCGCCACCATTCCACTCCTCCAGAAATTACAACAGGCATCTGCCAAAGAGATCCGGCCACCTGTGGACCATTCCTTTACCTTGGAAGGGGGACTTTACAAACGGGGACAACAGATCGTGGTGTCACCCTCCTGCCAGGCCCACTTATTGTGGGCTCACCACGATGCCCCCTTGGCCGGATACCCCGGGGCAGAAGATACATTGGCCCTCCTCCAACGCCAATTTTGGTGGCCCACGGCAGCGGCCAACGTACGCCAATACGTTCAAGCCTGCTCCACCTGTGCCCGCACTAAGGTACCAAGGAAGGCACCGGTGGGTCTGCTCCAGCTTACTACGTCGCCTTCAGGGCCCTGGCAGAGACTCGGACTCGATTTCATAGTGGAACTGCCCCCCTCGCGGGGATACACCACCGTCCTGGTAGTGATGGACTACTTCACCAAAATGGCCCACTTTATTGCCTGCAAGGGCCTCCCCACCGCTCAACGTACAGCCCTTCTATTTATCCGCCATGTGATGAAACTTCATGGCTGGCCTGTAGAGATTATTAGTGACCGAGGATCACAATTTGTATCCCGCTTCTGGTCAGCCCTGTTCAAAGCACTCCAAGTCCAACTAAAACCTACCACCGCCTACCACCCCCAAGCTAATGGGCAGGTGGAGCGGGTCAACCAGAACTTGGAACAATACTTGAGATGCTACATAGACTATCTCCAGGACGACTGGTATGCATGGATTCCAATGGCAGAGTTCGCGTATAATAATGCACCTAACGCCTCCTTGGGGAACTCCCCCTTCTTCATTTCTTACGGGTATCACCCCCAGATGCCGGTCCCTGATCTCCCTTCAGTAACCGTCCCCGCAGCGGGAGCATTGGCTCAACAGCTGCAACAAGTTCACGCGCTCGCTAAGAGGTCTTTGGAAAAGGCTCGCCAGGCGTATAAGCAATCCGCCGACCGGCGCCGACGCCCAGCCCCCACTCTCCAGCCGGGCGATATGGTGTGGTTGGACCGTCGGCACTACCCCTCTCTCCGACCCTCTTCTAAATTGGATCATCGATACCTCGGGCCCTTTCCGGTGCTAAAACAAGTAAACGAAGTTACCTATACCCTTCAACTACGCGCAACTCTACGTATCCACCCCACCTTCCATATTTCCCTGCTCAAACCTACTTCAGGCCTGAAGGTGCCCCTTCAGAGCGAAAACCTCCCCGAACCTATAGTACTGGGTCCTGACCCCATTTATGAGGTCCGTGCTATTTTGGACACGAAACTATGTCGGGGACGGCTCCACTATCTTATCGACTGGCAAGGGTTTGGCCCAAGCGAACGCTCCTGGGAACCTGCCTCTCATGTCTCTGCTCCCCAACTTCTCTGTCTTTTCCACCGCCGACATCCGGGGAAACCTGGATCGGCGGGACGCCTGGGGGGGCTCGAGGGGGGGGTACTGTCAGACTGCGGGCTCATCGGCCTGCCCCATGCAGGCTGCCGGAAGAAGGCCACGCCCCCTCAGGCCCAGACTCAGGGCAGATACCTGGGGCGCTGCCGCCACTGCTTGCGGTCCCTCCAGGGCCGTCTGGAACGTGGCAGGCGGGGCCTCCTGTGGACGCTCGGGGGCCCCGCCCCCTGCCGCGCCGCTCTGAACGCCTGCGGGCATGTGATGGGGGTGGGGCCAGCCCTTCATCTACTGCCGGGTTACAGGGCTCTGTGCCGGTGATCAGAGCTTGAGCGTCTGTGGAGACTGGCCCCCTTGCCTGAGAGATAAGTGCTTGTTTCCTTGAGTGTTTTTGTATTGTGGCTTCCCTATTGTTCCTTATTACGTCTTCCCTTAAACCCTTGTGCCTGCCCTATCTGGATACCAGACAGCATAATTCTCGTTAGACTTGGTGTGTGGAAGAACCTCCTCTCCCCTGCTCCCCTGGTGTGAACGAACGGGTTGTAAGGGCCTGCGGGCCAGGGTGCATCCCCCCCCCCAGGGCTGGATTCCTCGTTCCCTTCCTCCTTGGTGTGCAAGCCCCTGGCTCCTTCCCTCCAGACCTTTGGGCCCCTTACCCTGCTGACCTACACCATTCCTCACCAAAACTCCCCTCCCCCCGTGGGAATTGACTGTGACGCGTGTGTGGGATTCCTACCTGTGATTAGCTCTGGGCCCTATGATGATAGGGGCCTATGCTCTTGGTGCGAAAGCACGCTGAGTGGCCCACACACTATCCTGATGGGCAACTGGGAGCTAGGTCTACCCCAACAGAGCAGTGCGAGTGAACCAGGTGCGTGCGGGCGAAAGAAAGCCCTTCTCCTATCCCCTACCCCCACTGACACACACACACCAAAACACAAACACAATTTCAGGAATCACAATTCACTTTGCTTCTCTCTCTTTGGCCAGTTTCTCCTTCTCATTCACCCGCACCGAGTGCTTCCCGCTTCTGGTATTTATTGTCAAGGCCCCTCCTCCCGTGCGTGCCTGTAGGTGGGTCTAACACCAAACCGGGGGGGGATGCATCACTCCAGACAGCCCTGTGCCTGCATCCTCCACCCGCTGTGAGTCTGGCGTGCCCGAGCGCCGCAAAGGGGTCATGTCCTGTGCCTCACTCAGGGGTGGAGTTGGCGGTGCAGCTTCCGAGAGCCTTGAAAGAGGGTCCGCCACTGCTGCCACGACACCCGCTGGGGACCCCAACAGTGGGGGCGCATGACAGTACCTCCCCGGCGAGGCCCCCGGCCAGGGCCCCTCATGGGGTGCGGTTTTCTGGGGTGCCGTCGATGAAAGGCCCACACCAGACGTGGATCCCGGACACTGGTTGCTTGTTCCCATGAGCAGTCCTCAGGACCATAACCCGCTAATTATTTCTCGTGGGCATCCATGGAGTTTTATCACATATCTAATGAAAAGAAGTGTAGTACGACGGGCAGTGGGCAGTCCTTTGCAAGCAACAAAATGTTCCATCTTGGTGAAGTGGTCTACAGTGACGAAAATGGTGTTGTACTCTTTTGAAGTGGGGAGCTCCACTATAAATTCAAGTCCAACCCTCTGCCATGGACCTTGCGGAGGTGGGGAAAGCTGCAGTAATCCTATGGGGGACCGGTGCGGGAATTTAGTTTGCGCACAGACAGTGCATTGTTGGATGTATTGTTTAATGTCATGTACGATGGAAGGCCACCAGAATGCTTGATGTATCATTTGTAACATCCGCTGTGATCCGGGGTGCCCTACTAAGGGCGCATCATGGTGGGCCCACAGAATTTGGGGGAATTACTATGTTGCCCTTCTTTCACCATAAACCGCCTTCCAGTTGGATCGCTGGGTCGGAGTCTCCGGGTCCCTCACATTTACTTGCTTCTTGAAGTTGTTGTAAGTTCACATACAAGGCAACAAATACCTGGGGGTTAAGAATAACCCCTCTTTGCTTAGCCATGGGGTCTGACTCCTCGTAACATTGTGAGAGGGCATCTGCCAACACATTTAAGTGTCCTGGGTGGTATTGAATTACAAACAAGAACCTGGCAAAGAATAGGGCCCATTGCATGTGCTGGGTATTGTTTACTTGGGCTGTTCGTAAGAATGTCAGGTTCTTGTGGTCCGTTATTACTGTTACGGGGTGTTTGGCTCCTTCAAGGTAGTGCCGCCAGGTCTCAAATGCAACCTTAATCACAAGGAGTTCTCTATCAAAGATAGTGTAGTTGCATTCTGCCAAGTTTAGTTGCCTGGAATAGTATGCACAAGGAAGGAGTTGCGTGGATGCTGAAGTATCTTGGAGCAGCACCTCCCCAATGGCAGTGCTGGATGCATCTGATTCCACAAAGAACGGCCGTTCAAAATCCGGGTGCTGCAGAAGGGAAGCCACCGTAAATGCATGCTTCAGAAGGTCAAAACTGTGCTGCTGAACAGGGCCCCAAAGATAGGGCTGATTCTTTTTTAATAACTGGGTGAGCGGGGTGGTAATAGCTGCATACCTTGGAATATAGTGCCTATAATAATTCATGCTCCCCAAAAAACGTTGTAGGGGCTTAACCCTCTTAGGGTTTGGCCAACGTTGGATCGCTTCTATCTTCCATTTATCCATTTTGACCCCAGTTGGGGTGATCACGAACCCCAAAAACTCGACGGCCGTTAGGTCGAAGGCACACTTTTCTCCTTTACAATATAATTTGTTTTCCCGCAATCTTTGCAATACTTGACACACGTGCTGCATGTGCTGGTCGAGGGAAGTGGAGTAAATAAGGATATCATCTAAGTAGGCGATGACAGAGAGGTCTAGGAGATCTCTCAAGATATCATTAATAAAGTGTTGAAACGTCACTGGAGCATTAACCAGTCCAAACGGCATGACCAAGTATTCATAATGTCCATACCGCATTCAGAACGCGGTCTTCCATTCGTCATGAGGCCGGATTCGTACCAAGTTATAAGCCCCCTGGAGATCCAATTTGGTATAGATAGTAGCCTCTTGCAAATGGTCCAGCAGTTCTGGAATCAAGGGAAGGGGCACCTATTTTTAATACTTAGCGCATTTAACCCTCGCTAGTCGATGCAAGGCCAAAGGCCCCCATCCGTCTTGGACACAAAAAAGATCAGGGGCCCCGCCGGTGAACAGGAGTGGCATATGAATCCATTCTGGAGGCTATACTCTAAATACTGTTGTAGAGTCCCCAACTCCAGAGTGGAGAGGGCATAGATTCTGCCAAAAGGGGGTTCTTTGCCAGGGATAAGATCAATGGGACAGTCATAAATCCGGTGTGGTGGTAATTTAATGGCCTGGACCTTGCTGAAAACATCTGCGAAGGCAGCGTACTCTGCTGGCAGGTGGAATGGAGTTGGAGCCAGTTCCTGGGTAGAAGCTGCTACTCCAGCAGTATGGGGTTCGAGGCCTCGACAGGTTGTCCTACAATACAGAGAGTCAAAAAACACGTGTTTAGTCTTCCAGTCAATATGGGGATTATGCTGTCCGAGCCAAGTCAGCCCCAACACGACTCGGAAAAGATGTGTGCAAACAACGTCAAGGGACAAAACCTCTTGATGTTGCCCATTTGTACATCGTAGAGGGGCAGGTTTGTGTGGTTATTGGTCCAGAGATTAACGGGGAGCCATCAATTGAATGGACCAGTTCTGGGTTGTCCTTGGGTTGAGAGGGAATGACGTACCTGCGTAGCAGGTTACTGTCCATAAAGTTGCCAGAGGCCCCGGAATCCACTAAGGCCCATACGATGATAGAGTGGGTATCGTTTACCGTAATCATTACAGGGATGTCGAGATGGCTTGATCCGATTCCATGTGTAGAGGGGGTAACTTTTTTGGTTGGGGGGCCCCCTGTCCCTCCCGACCTTTGGCTTTTCCCTGTTCTTGTCGCTGGAGCAGTAGTGATGGGCAATCGTGGATGAAGTGGGAGGGCTCACCACAGTAGTAGCATGAGCGCAATCGTCACCGTCATTCTTTTTCTTCCGCTGTCAACGAGCCTTGTGAGGCACCGATTTGCATTGGTTCAGCCTCACCTGCCTTCTGGCTGGTTGTCGCTGGTAGGGGAGGAAGCGCTCAAGAAACATAGGTCTGGCTCTCCTGCTTCCGCTCTCGCCATCGTTCAGCGAGGCAATCTTCTGTCTGCAATGTGAGGGTAGCGAGTTGTTCCCACGTATCAGGGAGAGTCGTGAGAGCAAGCTGGTCTTTTAATTCGTCACCCAGCCCCCTTCGGAATATAACCCGAAGGACATCATCTGGCCATCGCAGCTCCAGGGCCAATTGCTGAAACAGTGTTATATATTCCAAGAGCCCCTCTCGGGCTTGTCGTAAAGACGTGATTGCAGTCTCGGCATCCCTTATCCGATGGGGGTGGTCGAACAGACACATATATTATTTTACAAAGTCTACGTAATTTGACAACAAGGGGCTGTCCCACTGGAGAAGGATGGTAGTCCACTCCAGGGCAGTGCCTCCAAAATTCCCTATAATGTACACCACCTTTAGGGTGTCTATTGAGTAAGTTTGGGGTTGCATTGAAAAGGTTAGTCGGCATAGGGCCAAAAACCCCTGAAAGGCCCTATGATCTCTTATGAATTTTTCAATGTGGGGGCTCTGAGGTTCTCGGGGTGTTGTTACTGCAACCACTGGTGCCGGGACCACTACAGGGGCCACCACCGACGGAGGTGCTGCAGGGGTGGCCTGGATTTGGGTCACTGCAGAGGTCAAGGTCTGTTGTTTTTCTCACAAGTCCCAGACTTCCATGGCTAGGGATTGGACTACACGGACAAGTTCCCCTACTTCCTTGGCTACATCCATTGGGGTCAGTACTAGCATAGGAAGGGGGAAGGAAGGAAGGTTCAGCTGGTGAATCTGTGATAGGGAAGGGGTGCTTTTGAGAGGAAAGGAAAGGAAGGAGACACACACAATACTCACATGCCCACTCCACTCATGCACACGCCTGGACTCGGGGTGCTGGGATCGTCTATCGGGGGTAACAGCCCGTCAGGATAGTAGGTGGACCAAAATGGCTCTGCTCAGCCTAGGTCCTTATCATCATCAGGCACCAGGGTCAAGGGAGCCTTGGCCATGCTCACACACACAACTCGCGTAACCCACACCACAAGGGGAAACAGGGACAGACGTGCGGGGAGTTGTGGTGGGAGGTCAAGGAAGGGGGCCCAAGGGTAGAAAGTTCAGGGAGGGCTTACACCCCAGGGAACGGGGAAGAGGTAAACCTGGGGGGGGTGTCCTTCCAGACTCCCAGTCACACCGCTCTCACTCTCAGTCACTCCACAACCACACTTAGGGAAACAGTAAGGGTCTTCAACAATTAGTCGCTGTGGGGTCCCACACACACCAAAACACAAACAAAATTTCAGGAATCACAGTTCACTTAGCTTCTCTCTTTTTGGCCGGTTTCTCCTTCTCATTCACCAGCGCCGAGTGCTTCCCGGCGCTGGTATTTATTGCCAAGGCTCCTCCTCCCGTGCTTGCCTGTAGGCGGACTGAACGCCGCTCCGGGGGGGCGGCCCCATGCGTCACTCCAGACAGCCCTACTCATGCATCCGCCACCCACTGTGAGTGTGGTGCGCCTGAGTGTCGCAAAGGGGGCATATCCTGTGCCTCTCTCACGGGTGGAGTTGGCAGCGCAGCTTTCGAGAGCCCTGAAAGAGGGTCCGCCGCTGCTCCCGGCTGCCGTGACACCCACCGGGGACCCCAACAGCAGGGGCGCGTGACAGGTGGTTAGGTTCTCTGCAGCTCGACCCGACTGGGTCTCTGCCTGACTGGGAAGTGACAGATGCAGCTTCAGAGAACTCAAGAAGTTACTGCTGCAGATTAGTTACATTCTCGGGGCCAGATGAATTACATCCTAGGGTACTAAAGGAACTTGCGGAACCTCTTTCTATAATTTTTGAGAACTCTTGGAGAACAGGTGAGTTGCCGGAAGACTGGAGATGGGAAAATGTTGTCCCTATCTTCAAAAAGGAGGATCCAGGAAACTACAGACCGGTCAGCCTGATCAGTACCAGGAAAGATTCTAGAGCAGATTATAAAGCAGTCATTCTGTAAGCATTTAGAAAACAATGCTGTAATTACTAGGAGCCAGTATGGGTTTCTCAAGAACAAGTCATGCCAGACTAATCTTATTTCCTTTTTTTGATCGAGTTACTAGTTTAGTAGATCATGGGAATGCTGTGGACGTAGTATATCTTGATTTCAGCAAAGCATTTGACAGAGTCCCCTTCTTGACAAGCTGGTTAAATATGGGTTAGATGATACTACTGTTAGGTGGATTTACAGCTGGGTGAAGAAGCGTACCCAAAGAGTGCTCATAAATGACTCCTCATCAATCTGGAGGGAGGTATCAAGTGGGGTGTCTCAGTGCACGGTCCTGGGCCCTGTACTGTTCAACATCTTTATTAAAATGACTTGGATGAAGGAGTAAAGCGGATGTTTATCAAATTGGCAGATGACACAAAACTGTGAGGGATAGCTAACACCTTAGAAGGCAGAAACAAGATTCAAATTGATCTTGACAAGATGGAAAGCTGGGCCAAAACTAACAAAATGAAATTCAACAGAGATAAATGTGAAGTTCTGCATTTAAGTAAGAAAAATCAAATGCACAAGTATAAGATGGGTGATAACCTGCCTTGGCAGCAGTACATGTGAAAAGGATCTTGGGGTTGTAGTTGATCACAAGCTGAACGCGAGTCGGCAATGTGATGCAGCTGCTAAAAAGGCTAATGCAATTTTATGCTGCATTAACAGAAGCATAGTGTCCACGTCACGAGGGGTAATAGTTCACTCTATTCTGGTCAGATCACATCTGGAGTACTGTGTCCACTAGGGGCGGGAAAACCGGTAAATCCGGAATCCGATAATGCCGGTACCGGGCATACCGGCATTATCGGATTCGACCCGGTAAATCCGGTCCAGTTACCGGATTCTGGGTACCGGATTTTTTTACATTGCAGCCATTTAAAAATGGCTGCAATGTAAAAACTTAAAGCCCCACCAAAAAAGTTAAAAAAAACAAACCCTCCCCGAGTCCAGGCTGTGCGGGTGGAAGGGGGGACACCCCCC